>JAVSCE010016538.1:0-267593 GCA_032199065.1 Smutsia gigantea | reverse complement strand
AGCACTCTGTAATTCTACGTGTCTTTCCTTACCATATATCACGATAAACAGCTCAGTATTTCCTGAGAACAACCTCTGGTCATGATCATTCATTTACTCTGCAGTGGCCTTTTGCCATATCTAACTCACTGGTCTTTAATGCTGTTTTTGACATATTGCCCAATCCATCTAAAAACCCACCCCCAGAATGTTACATGAGGCTGGCATAATGCTAATTATTTTAAACTACAGTGGAAACAAATACTTCTAAATTAGGCTACCTTTTTATTCCCTACACAATTTTGATTTTAATGCTTCATCTCTACCATATCAATATGCTTTTGCTCTTAGCAATTAAAAATAAAAAGTAAAGGTTTCATTCCTCCTCTTGGCCAACTAAAGGGCAATGCTCATGGATCCAGGCCTTGACTTGAATGCAAGGATTTATGATTAGCTTTGTAGGGGAAGGCATTTAATATGGGAAGCACTGGATTTGAAAGTCTAGAGATATGGATGCCTGTTTCTACTCTGCTACCACTAACCTGCAATATCTAGTTTTGTTTTATTTTTAAGCTATCAACTAAACGTGTTAGAATTGCTTGTTCCAGTCTGTCACACACAGAGAGTAATGGGCAATATATTGAGTTCAAAGGTAATTTACGATATGACAGATTCCAATGGTAACAGGATCTTTATTAACACATAGTTTCGAGTCCATAGCCCATACTCATAGGAATAATGTAAGGTCTACATCAAAATCTGACTGAAGAGGACATGTATATTGATTTGTTATATATGTATAAAACTACTGACATTACAATAACTTTCTGTGCCTCCTTTCAAATCAATGCTAAGATTGTGCACTTTTTGTGACAGAAGGTGAGAGAAGTAACATATAAAGGAAATATTATCAGTATAAATATGATAAATAAGTTTCTAATCTTCAAACATTTTTCTCCATGAAGATATTTTCCCACTTTTCCTATATACTCTCTGGGCATATCAAGTTTGCCTACAACCACAAAAGGATATAGACTTCATTGGACAACCATACCTAGACCAATGGGTTAGTCATTATTGTTTTGTTTTGTTGTTTTAAAGATCAAACAGATTGTATATATCTGCTGCTAGGAGAAAGGGAAACAATTGTGAAGTTCCTTGTCACTAAAATATAGACAAAATATAGAAGAAGCAGGCTAAAGAATTGTAGTATTACTAAGTACAGAATGGTACAAAACTGAGCTATTACTTAAAATTCCAGCAGCTATGCCTTCAGACCTCAGATACTACAGAGGTAGGTTAAAAGTGCTCTTGCTCTCCCATTGCTAGTGAAGCCTTTTACCACAGGATATTTTAAAAGTTCCATCCATTAGCCTTTGGTCATTAAACTGGATTCAAGAACCTGGTTGCCTTTAAGATGCTGTTTTATATTATGAAAGCTATGAGAGCTGGTGGATATTTCTGAGATATAGAAAACTAATTTGTGAATAGAATTTATTGAGATAGATGATATGAGGTTCTTTCCAACTCTGACAGACTATGACTCTTACATTTGTAGTTTTTAAAATTTGATACCAATCTGACTAACATTCTAATAAGTGAGAACACCTATGTTATCTGTTATAGAAAAATCAACTGGAAACTTGGCTACAAATATTGAAAATAATGTGCAACTATGTGTATCTCGACATCACAATGAAATGAGCAAATCTTTAAAGTAAGTATAAAAATTAATATGTGATCAAGGACAGTTGGGTTAGAATACTGGATATTAGTTGGATCAAAATAGCCCTTTGAATTCATGATGAGAAGGCACTTTCTGGACTGCATAAGCAGAATTACCTAACAGATATTTGGATTAGGAACCCACAAGTCTGACTTCTCAGAGAATTCCTGGCAAGTAAGTTCAAGTTGGCTGCTGATTTAGCAACTTCATGGGTTACTACGAGAAGAAGCATTCTTAGGCCATTTTAACTCAGGAAAAAAAGTGGGACATTCCATTAACCATGTCTGCCATGGCCACAGCATTAGGCAGAGACAGCGTATGTAATAGGAATATGCCAGACCTAGGGAGGAGCCTCAGGTATTTGCGGATAAATGACTCTTAGAGAGCCAGTGTTTTTATTTTATTGGATGGAGTCATAGAGAACCAGAAAAGATATTTGAATTGCTTAAAGTCATTCAACAATTTAATCTCAAAGCTATTTCTAGAATTCAAATCAACTGATTTTCCCTGTCCCCTTTTAGTATGCTTTCTGCTTCATGTTTTTGCTCCAGTTAAGAAGGTAAGCAGGAAAACAACAGATGCACACAGGTATGCCTTAATCCTGGTTCACTATTGTGGGGTCAAGTTTTACCCTTCCTCCATACTCACACAGTTGCAAATTAACTTTGATGTTTGAAGAAGGGCTAAAGGAAAACATTAGAAAAAAAAGGATGGGTGCAAATGTGTCTGATTTTATGAAAGGAAGTCCTTTATAACCAGAAAGCCACAGAATAAATTACAAAGTGACAAATTTGACTACCTGTGAATTTTAATATGCCATTTGTCAAAAAATAATATAAACAAGTTTAAGATGAAATCAGAAAAAAATACACTACCCTTGATGTTCTTAATAAAAAAAAATACTTCATTATTCCAAAAGACTAAATATAATGGAAAAAAAAAAGAGCAAAGATCCTGAATAAACCAAGTCCAAATGGCACAAACCATGAAAAATTCTGTCTTGCAAGTAAATAAATGCATGAAATTAAATAAGTTATGTTACCATTTTCCCCTATTAAATGTGCAAATATTTAAAAATTGTCATACTCAGTGAAGCTGTGGAAAAATCAGAATCATTGCAGTGTTTGCATGTTGTGTTATTTGTTCTAAGTATTTGCTGCCCCTCTCTACCAGTTCCATCCCTAGAGAGACCCTCCCTGCCTATGCCTTTCTCTGAAGAACTATCTTCCCCATCTTATTATACTGGGCTTGAGCTCCTGACTTGTTTCGGCCAATGGCATGTGAGCAGACATATCTAAGTAACAGCATTGGTAGGTATCACGGGATGGTACCATCACTCTTTTCCCTCTTTTTAAGAACAGCATGCCCCAGATGGAGCTGCTCCTTCAGCCTGGATTCCAGAATGGAGACACAAGGAAGAGAGCTGAAATCGATCCACAGTCAGAGGATACTGTAAACAAGAAGTCAGTCTTGTTGTTGAGACCCATGGAAATGTTGATATGGTTTTTAAGTGCAGCAGAGCCTAGCAAAGCTAGTAATAGTGGGAATATAAACAGCACAAATATCTTAAAAACACTTTAGCAATATATACATCTGAAGCCCTAAAAATAATTGACACCATTGACTTACAAATTCTCTTCCATGATTCTTTGTGCCAAAAGGTTCACTGCAATATAACCTTGATGCTGAAAATTGGAAGCCAGCCAAATGTCCAAAATTACAAGAATGATTAAATAACCTGTGATAAATACATACTCTGGAATGTTACAGAGCCATTTAAATGGTATTTCCAAGGAGTATTTAATGGCGTAAGAGTCTCCATATAATATGAGGTAACAAAACAGTGTACAAATTTGAAAAAATGCAGATGATGCCAAATTTGTAATATACACAAATGCGTATGAAAAAATTTGAAAGGAAATAACATATCAAAATTTTCATAAATGGCTTATTCCTTACTAGGTGAGAGAAAGGATTATTCTATTCTCTTTTTTATTTTTAAAATTATGAAGAATGTGTGTTTATTTTTATAATTAGAAAAAATACTTTAAAAATAGCATGTTGTCCTCATTTTGGAAAAGAGAAATGGGATCTCAGAGAGGCTGAGTGTTGAGTAGGTCTTGGAGGAGCCAGATTTAGAACTTGGTTCTATGTATACTTTTTGCCATTATGCATTTATTGCTTTAACATTATATTATCTTGACTATTACATTTCTGCTCACATAACTATGATACAGATGACAATATAATACCCATTAACCTACTTACCACCTCACAACAAAATTACACCAAAACCAAAACAGAAGCATAGGCTTCCTTATTTTATAATTCAGGCTTCTAACATTCATTTAGTCATTCATTCATTCATTCAATGACTATTTACTTATAATCTCAGATGCTAAGGACTACTCTAGGCACAGAAGACTCAACACAACAGAAAAATGGACCATCCCCCCACTAAGCCTCCCCCAAGTAGATACAGTACAGTCTTCTTCATCAAACCCCTCTAATTGCAATTATCCCCTTATTTCATATTCCAGGCATCACTCCCATCACCAGAGTGGTTTTTACATTACAAATGCCTGGTAAATATTATTTGTGTATGTCTTTTTGTTTGTTTTATTTTAAATAACCAAATTCACCTGACAAAATGCTTGTACATTCCTCTTTAGAATATTGGGCATCATTTACTTAAGAGCAGCTGGGAAATGTATACTGAGATTTTTCCATGTAATCTTCTATAGATTTATTAATTCTCCTTCATCTTTCCCAATGGACAGAATTTTATTATCTTCCCAATATCTATTTTATAATCAGTGCTTCAGTGAACATCCTTCTATACCCAATTGTGCACTAGTGTAGCATAACAGTTGATAGGTAAGCAACAGGTTTTTGCACATTTCTCTTTTAAGAATGTTCTTCCTAATGTGTCTCTAATAAACTCATCTTCACTCTTGACAGAATCCCTCCAACACTCTTTCTCTCTGAAGACATTTTCCACCCATTTTTTCCACTGAGCATTCAGACTTCAATGTCTACATTAATTTTCTAGGTCTGCCATAACAAAATACCACCAACTGGGTGGCTTAAACAACAGAAATTTATTTTCTCCGGAGATGGAATTCAAGATCAAGGTGTGGGCAAGTTTGGTTTCTTCTGAAGCCTTTCTCCTTGGCTTGTGGATGGCTGCCTTGTCTCTGGGTCCTCACAGAGTTGCTCTATGTTCTCTATGTTATTCTGTGTCCTAAATCTCCTCTTTTTATAAGGACTCCAGTCCTATTGACCTCACTGTACCTCTTTAAGTCCCTATCTCCAAATACAATCACATTCTAGGTACTGGGGGTTAGGAGTTCAACATATGAATTTCAAGGGCATACAGTGTAACCCGTAAGGGTGTCACTGGTTTGCTTGTCTGCCCTCCTGTCCGATGTGTAAGCCCATCTAATGGTCGACTCTCAAGGGCCAGTACCTTGTTCAGTTGTGGGCATTCAATACATGTTAGCTGGATCAGTTAGATGATGAATGTTACAGAGCACAGAATGGAGGGGAGAAGAGCAGGAATGAGAATTCAGGGAGGGTTTCATGTGACGTAGACTGAACTTTGAGTGAAGGGTAGATTTGTACCCACAGCAGATAGCTGACCAGTCTTCAAAATGGAATAACATATCCAAAATCATGGAGGTTGATGTGATTTCACAGATTAATGGAATGGTGAGGAAAACCAAGACTTAGAGGGAGGGTGGAGGCATAAATATCATCTGATGCATAGGAACACTTCTACCATCCTCACACACAGTTACTCACCTCCCCTTGAACATTTCCAAACATGAAAGTATGCTTGTTCCAGTGGAGAAATTGAATTATTTCAGTCGCTGATATGGTACTTACCAAATTTCCCTCATTCGAATGTCATCTGAATGAGTTTGGGTACATTTGCATACGGTATATTCTATTATTCATTGGGTACTTCTTCTTCAAACTGATTCCCATTTTTCATACAGTGCACTTATAATAGAACTTTATATTATTACCACAGCCATTTGAAAACCAGTATTTGTTGGCTCAAATAGAAAGTATCATTATAAGCAAATCTGTTACTGTAACTATTATTATTAATATAACTACATATACATCAAATCATGCTACTTATCACAAGCGCTAGATGGCCTGCACTTTTGGAATAAAAATATTAAATAAACCTCTTTAAGTGAAATTTAAATTAATCCATTTCCATGTGGGTATCTTAAATACAATGTGTCCAAGTTATTACAAGGAAGAAACCCTGGTTTTTGGATGGAGGTAGAGTAGGGTGAATGTTGGGAATGAATAGTTGGAAGAGAAACAATCAGTGGAACAACTTTCCTTGGAATTCTGCCTAAGAGCAATGGCCACTGCAATGAACATCATTTTGGTGGCAACACTAAAAGGTCAGTCCCTTACTTAGAAACAGGTTCCTTAGTTCATGCTTTAATTTAAACTCAAAAATAATCGAACTCTATTTTAAGTGATTAAACACAGATTAAACACTTCCCCTACAATCTGATTTCCTCTGTAAATTTGCTCAGCAAATCCTTGCTTCATAAAGAGTAGAAAGAGAAATTTCTAAACAGCTCCAATTTGAATGAGGACTTAAAAAACATTTGCTTCAAAGGCTCCTGAATTCCTAGTACTGGCTAATTTCGATTTGCTTTGTGACTTTGAGCAACCAGTTAACTTCACTGAACCTGTGAAACAATAGGATTGGACGAGACCAGTGTTGTCAGAGTTTGGTCCCTGGAACAAATAGCATTAGCATCAGCAGGGAACCTGCCAGAAAAGCAAATTCTCAGGACCCACTCCAGACACAGGGCACCAGAACCTCAGGGGTAGGGTGCAGCAATCTGTGTTTTAACGAGCTTTTCCGGTGATTTTGATGCAGAAAGTTTGCGAGTCATTGGATTAGAGGATGTGAGAAGCTCCCTCACCCTGCCATCTGTGAAGCACTATCTTCTTGTGGTCTTTGAATGAGAGCAAGCCGGTGTTACCAGTGGGAGGGAAAGCTGGCTGGGCTGAGCTGCTTGGAGAACACATTTGCCCTTCAGAGGAGAGTCACCTGGCCTAACTAACGACTACAGATCCCACAGGGAGGAAATCCTAGGAAGGGTTTCTCTGGCCACCTGGAAAGGAAGCAGTGACAATATGGGAGAATTCTTTCCTGGTGCTTAGGGATGGGAAGACGCAGGCAGTAACATCTTCATTAGGAACAGCTTGGCATGCATCATGCATCGTGTACATAAACAGAAATGATGTGTGATTTGGTCCTAGGAGTAGAGTTCCCAGAGAGATGAAAACTCCCACAAACCACTGTCGTCATTTTTTTTTCTTCTAAAATTTAGGAAGAATGGAGTTTTGGGTGAACTAGGAATCTATGGGGAGGTAAAGCCCTGCAAAACCAAAGAAAGAGAAAGTTCTTAATAGCCGAGGCCACAGGCATTTTCTGTCCCACAGATTCTTTAGGGAAAAACGATTTTCCCTGCAAACAAATTCATCACAACCCCAGTGGAGCCTGCGCAGATGCAGCAGCCAAATGGGTGTGGGGGTGGGGGGAGCTGGAGGGCCATGGGAGGAGGAAGAGGCAGAAAGGAATTCTGGCGCCATCTAGTGGCCCATGAGATAAGGCTTTTGTCCTAGCAGCCGCATCCAAGGATGGCTGGCACTGAAGCAGCTTGTTTAAAAGAAAGCCTTTAATACGGTTTAATTGCCATTCCCCAGGGAATTAAGTAAACCCTGAGCTCCCCACCATGCATGAGCACAAAGTGATAGCCCTGATGGTAGTGGCAGAGATTAGTGGGCAGGAGGCCTATTGGATCAAAGAATCCTGAATGGATTAATAATTCCTTTCAATTGAAAACCACTCCACAATTTACATGTGGAACAGCTCACTGCATCCTCAAACTCTGAGAAGCAGGCACCAAGCGAAAAATCATTCCCCATTTTGTAGATGAGAAAACTGGAGGCTCAGAGAGATGTGACCCAAGGTCACCTAAAACAAATGGCAGGGACAACATGCCAACTCCAAACAGCTTGGTTCTTCAACACCAGGCCCACAGTTCTCTCAGCCACACTAAAAATTACTCTGACAGGTTCAGAATATGTGAAACCCAGAAGTCCATCTCTTCTCTGAGGTGTCACCTGAATGTTGCAGAGGTTTCTTGGCTTTCAAAGGCCAGGATCAAAATCAGTACATCTCCCTTTTTTTTTTTCCTTTCAGGATCTTTCTTGCTTTCCTAAAACACAGTCATGAAAGTTGCTCCTCCTTTACAAAGTCTGTAAGTTGGTTGAGCAGCCAGGATTCAAGCCTAGGGAACCATTAGATGAGAAGACAGGGTCACCTGAAATGACTACCAGATTAGTTGGAAAAGCCCACAAATGCTTAGATCCTTTAGGGACAAGGACAAAGTAAGGGTCTTTGTTAAATAGAAAACAAAACTCTCATATGAGCCAGCCAAGGATGAGAGAGCCATCCGTGGTCCCCTGCTCCGTCCTTACTCTAAGTCGTGGGGGCCACTGCAGCAGATATCCTCTCCTCTTGTTTCGGTGCGCCTCCTCGCACCCAACATACTGTCTGTACAAGCAGATTGTGACATTCTGCACGTTAAAACTCTCTCACGGCATTCCAGTGCACCCTTGGGAGAAGGCAAACACCTTTCACCATGGCTGTGGACCCTGGGTGATCTGTGCTTGCCGCTTGCTCCTTTGTCATACCATTAACTGTATCATGCACACCTCCTCACAGCCCCCACAGTGAATCAAGCCAGGTGCTGCCTCAGCTACTGAGCAGTTGGTTTTTCTTATATCAGAAAAAGCATTTCTTTGAAGTGCTGGCAAGTTCCCTCAGGTCTGTTTAACTGTTACCTTTTCAGAGATTCTTTTCTCCACCTCAACTATCGCACTGCCCCTCCTTTAATTCTCTACCACATCAACCTTTCTTTTTCTTTTTCCTTCTCATTTCCTATTTATCATGTGAAACATTACCTCATTTACTTGACAGTTCACTTATTTATTATCTGTTACCCCAACTAGAATAGGGTAGCATAGAAAAGGCAGTTTCTGTCATATTTGCAATACAGGACTGAAATCACAGAGTACATGCTCAATTTTATCTGTTACCAAGACTCAATAAAAAGCAACACCAGTGCATATTGGTTGAATATATATTGTCACTTCCTTTAAGGAAAAGATGAAACAGGAGCTTAGTAAGGAAAAGATAGTCTTTTCAGTAAATGGTGCTAGGTGGGTTCTAAGTAGATGGATATCTACTTAAAAAAAAAAAAGGAAGTGAAACATTTACAACACTCAGTTACTGTTAGTGGGATGTAAATTAACCCACCTGCCTCGGTAAACTGCTTGGCAATATTTTCTATAAATGAACGTACTTACTCTGGGACCTTATGATTCTTTTCATGGTTATATACCCAAAAACTATATGCAGGAATGTTTCCCCAGAAGAAGTACAAGAATACTCACAGCAGTACTATTGGTAATAATTATTAGCACCGTCACTAGTCCTATTAGTACTATCACTGGCAGTATTAGTAGTAGCTGGAAATAAGCAAAATGCCCATAAACAGTATAACTGATAAATTTTGATATATGCACAGAATGAAATAGTATCAGCAGTGAATAAGAACAAATTACAGCTAAACCAAACAACTTCAATAAATTCCACAAGCATAATACTGGGAGAAATATGCCATCTGCTAAACAGTACACAAAATACTGTTCCCTCTAAAGTTCAAAAGAGACAAAACTAATTTTTTACTATAGGAATCCAGCTAATGGTTGACTTTAGGGGAGAGGAGAGTAACAGGCTTGGGGATTGGGGTGGGATTTCAGTATCCTGATATTCTTTCTTAATCTGGGTGGTGGTTCCATGGCTGTGTTGTCTTCCTGAAAATCTATCAGGATGTACATTCTGAGTTGGTGCACTTTTCTGTATGTAAGTATACTTCAGTTAAAAAAAAGGTAATTAAAAAAGATTTATTTGATGAAGAAAGAAAGGAAAGAAGAGGGGTTAAGGGGGACGGAGGGAGAAGGAAAGAGGGAAAAGGAAAGAGAAAAGAAAGAAAATAATGAAAAAAAGAAAGAAAATAATACTGATTCACTTCTGTTATTTCCAATCAAACTGTTGCAACTCCCCCTGCCTCACTGTTGGAGACCTCCCATCAACTATGCCCAGTTCTGCATTGAATTCTCACCCACTTCTGGAGGTCTGTGCGGTTTTCTGCCAAATGGGTCTCCTCTCCTGGCTCCTTCCTCTACCACGGCCTCCCGATCTTCCAGAGGTAAGGGACTCACCAGGCCAAGTCAGATGTCTTCAAATAGTTCCTTTCTAATCTGGAGCTTTTCCCAGATTATGTGCTCACTGCCAAATTGTCACTAACCCGACTAAACTGGCAAAATCATAGAGGTGCATAATCAGGAGGAAAGGATACTCGAGCCAGATCACCTGACAATGGTTTTGCAAACTGGGGAAAATGTGGTCTGGGAAAAAGCACTGGGATGAATTTATGCTGGGAACACTCCATATTTAGCTCTTCTCTCCTGCCTCCTACCACCTCATAGCAGGAAACTCCTACAGCTGGGGTCTTGAGAACATCCAGTTGTAAAAGTGATGTTTACACAATAGGGTTCTAAATTGTCCCAACTAGATTAGGTTATGCTCATCTAAATTAGTAGGATCCAAATCTTGCTGTAATCAGATCCACCAGGAGCTTGTTAAAAATACATTCTCCAAGCCTTATTCCAAGCTTACTGATTCAGAAACTCTTGATCTATAATATTTACTAGGTTTCCTAAGTCATTCTCAAGTCTGGAGGGGTGGCAGCGCCGAGGACTGAGACTGACACGGCTGTGGGGGCGAAGAGGCCCAGAGGCAGGGACTGGCTTGCTGCATGCAGACTTGCGCTCTGATGTGGACGGGATTCTAACGCTTAACCTGCCACTGTGAGAACAAAGTTGGGTATAAACGCTTTCACCCCAAGAACGTTCCATTATTTGGCCTCACCAAATCAAGAGTGAACTTGCCCAGGGCTGAAACCCAGTGCAAGACAATATAATGCAATCTCTCAGGCTTATGTGACCACACAGTTTAGAGCACAAAAAAGGGGGAAAGGGGAAAGACGCCTGACCAAAATCCTGTCTGAGAAACTTAATACTCCAAGGGTAGCCAGGTTTTGTAAATAAAAATACAGGATGCCCAGTGAAGTTTAAATTTCAGATAAACAAAAAATGGTTTTTGATATAAACATGCCTCATGCAATATTTGGGGAACACTTATACTGAAGAATCATTATTTATAAGAATTTCAAATTCAGCTATGCCTCCTGTGTTTTTTATGTGGCAACCCTAAAGACCAGTCTGGTGTTGGAAATGAGGAACTATTAAATACGGCAGTGGTAGTGGTTAGAAAAAACGCAATACTGTCCAAAGATCTGATTAACTGTGTAGTGTGTGTGCATGAGAGAGAGAAAGAGAGAATACGGTTTTTCCGTAAGATTTTGCCTTCACTAAAGCCTTTTATGGCAGCATATAAAAGGTTATAATTCTAACCATTATGTTTAGTTTCTTGACAATTTTCTTATAACAGAAGAGTTGGAGGTTTTCAGCCAGTCCTTTCTTATGCTGTCTTTAACTCAGAGGACCCTGTTTTAGCTAACAAGTAATTACCCTCTGTAGAGATATGTAAACAAATCACTGACTCATGAACTTTCTAATTGTTCTCACCTATTATTTGATCTGAGCTCATAACGCTGCCATAGAAGAGATTCAAATGCTGGCTGGGGTTTAAATTATCTTTAAGGTCCTTCTAGCCATGAGTTATACATGCATATGCATTTACATGCATTCATGTGTAATCACATATATTCAAACACATTTTGGGGAATGACACTGTCCAAAAAAAAAAGTGCTATGTAAGATGTTTAAATGGGAGTTCCATGAGACTGCGGGCCATACCTAGACTCCTCTGTGCCTTCCTGACCTAGGATAGCCAATTTATTTAATGCTGCCTTGTGACCTCACTATCCTTTGCCTTCTCAATTTCCCTTACTGTGCTCTATTTTTCCTTTTTTTTTTGTAAAAATATTTATGACCTTCTAGCCAGCTATAAAATTGACTAATTAATTACATGTATTTATTTTTCATCTCCCCTTAGAATAAAAGCTCATCCTCAGTAGACGGCCAATTTAGGCACCAGATACATTCTTAAGTGGACAAACAGAATAGTTGATGACTAGAATATTTAAGACCTCCCATTGCCCACCCCAATTTTCTTTTAACCACCATTGTGTCAGAAATACCTAAAAGTAACTGGTCCTACAATGCTCTTATAAAAGGCACTACCGCCCAGTTTCTGCTCTCTGCTTCCATGAATAATTCAATAGGAGGCAATGCAATATATGGAGAAATATGGATTCCAATGACCTGTGTTTCAACTCTACTAAACAGCTCTACGGTCTCAACACAATCACAGCAGGGTTCATTTTCTTATCTATGTAATGAAGTGATCGTGCCAATTGAACTCAAAGACACCCTCTTATGTCTAAAGGTATTCTGATTTAAAGTTCTGGTACTTCTGATTTAAAGTTCCTGAAACCCCACATCAATGTTACAACTACTAGAAATGAGAGGCTGAAATAAAATAGTGTATGACTCTGGGAAGAGGCAAGACAAGTGAAGTAATGACATCATATGGAACCAGAGAAAGTGGGAACCAATTAGAAAATTGTGTTGATTTTCCTTTGTGGTGGACCAGTTCTTTCAATAGCTGATCTTGCAGGAGAAATACCACCATTCCCAATCACTAAAAGAAGCATATATTGATTTAAAATCCTTTGTTATAGTTATTTTAACACATAATTTTGCATAATCAATTACTCCATATTTATGATCTCATAGCACTTTGTTTATAATAATGACAGTAATAAATTTCAGGACTTATTGAAGACAGTGTGCCAAACAGTGGACCAATCACGTTGAACACAGTACCCAGTACCTAATTCAAAGTTCACAACAGTCCCTGTGGGTATTGAGTGTGATCCTTGTTTCACAGATGAAGAAACTGAGCTGGGAATGATTAGCTAATGTGACCAGTATCACCTGGTTTGTAAAACAGCTGAAATTTGAGCTTAGGTGGGTGTTACTAATGCATGAACCCTTAATCCATTCTGAAGTGCTTTCTGCTCTAGTAGTAGTCACTCTGTGTTAATGGTAATCGTGCTGTGTCTTTCTCATTCACTAGTATTGCAATGTCCCTGAACAAGGCAGAAATAACATCCTTTGCCCTGCCTATCCTTACTCCAAGAGAAAGTTTTGATATATTCATTGTGGGGACAGAATGTGTGTTGTGATAACCTGAGAACAAATTATACTCATCTTATCTTTTTTACTAACATCTTTAGAGTTGTGCTTATGTCATATTTTGTTTCCCTCATAATGCCGAAGAATAATCAAATGACACCTAAGAATTTAGTAATGTGCATTAAATGCTCTGACTTATGAGACTTTAAGTACTTTAAAGATAGGACAGGTAGTCTGGGGATAATAAAAGCTTGAATATTGCTTAATGCTATAGATACATAAGAAAAGGGTTGAAACAATCCTGGAAACATTGATTTAATGCAAAATTGGTTTTTAAAGGTCATTAAGAGAACACCCCTTCGTTTAAAAAAAGTCAGTCATGTATGTAATCATTTTTCCTATAGATAGGTATCAGATGCTCTAATTCAAATGTGAATAGCAAAAATGTGGTCTCTGTCCTGAGGTCTCAATCTTTTCTTATGCTGGTTTCTCTAACCAGGAACTTACAGTGTGTGTGTGTGCTGCACGAGTGGTGGTGGGGCAGAGGGGTTCAGGGAGGAGGCACGCAAGGAATGCTGATTTATAGTGCAGCATAAAAGTGCCTCTGAAGGAAAAGTTCAGAGGCCTATGGGACCCAAGAAGGGCATGTAGTTCTGACTTGTGATTGGGGAGATTGATCAGAAAAGATCTCCAGCATGAAATGGTATCTGAGTTAAGATCTGAGGAGGAATAGGAGTTAGGGGAAAGGGAGTGAAGCTGGCACTATCCTTTGCTTACCAGAAAGTCACCCCCCTATTTTTTTATGTTCACACAGCTGGGTCTAGGAGACACCAAGGTAAGTCTGCCACAAGGAAGACGCTGTTCCAAAAAAGGTCTCTTGCTACCAGTTTAGAGGGAGGAATACACAAAGAACCTGCCTGCCTCTTACAGAAAGCTGCTTCATGCCTTGAATGCTGTTGTATAACACTGAAGCTGCTGTAACTATCTTCTAACCAGGAGGCAAGAGCCAACAGAATCATGAAGCCAACCTTCTCAGAGCCTTCATATTACTGAGTTCCTGAATCAGTGCTAGCAAACATTCATTTTTAAGCATATCTTCAGGTGGGAAGAATAAATCTCTATTTGTTTTAGCCACTGTTGTGATCTGTTACGTGTAGCTGAAAACATTTCCAAATCAAAAGAGGGGCTGAAAGGTACAAACTGCTGAAGGTAAATGATGAAGATAAAAATACATTAGCATGTTTCAGGATGTAAACAGTTTCAGAGAAATTGGAATGACCGCAGGCAGTTGAGAAGGAATAATACTAGAGGGACCATAGCTTGCTTAGTTTTCATCCTCTTTAATTCAGCAAATATTTAAGGAGTGACTATTTTCTGTCATGTACTATTCTGGGCACTAGAGATACAACCCCAATAAAACAGACAACCATCCCTGCTCCCATGGAGTTTGCATTCTAGGGCGTTAGGAAGTGCTGGGCTTGGTGCAGTTTTAAATAAAATAGGGAAGACCTCATTGAAAAGGTGACTTTCGCACAAAGATCTATCAGAGATAGGAGAGAAGACCAGATTAACATCCAGCAGAAAAGCATTCCAGGCAGAGGGAGAAGAAACAGCAAAACCATGAGAGGAGATGGTGCTTGGCACTTTCAAGAAGTAAGGAGGCCAGTGTGGCTGGAGATGAGTGAGCCAGAAGGAGAATCTAGCAGATAATCTCAGAGTAGCAGGGAAGGTGCCGTTGTGCAGGACCCATTGAAAAGCTTTGGTTTTTACTTTAAATGAGCTGCAAATATGTTGGGGGGTTTTGATCAGAGGTGTGGAATGATGTGTTATGTTCCATAGGATGACACTTGTTAAGTTCCAAGTAGACATAGAGGAATGGGGGCATAGGTACAGAGATCAGGTGGGGAGTAATTACAATGTAGGCAAATGATAATAGTGGTTTGGGTGAAGCTGGGCTTGGTAAATGTTGTGAGAAGTGTTGGGGTTTCATCTCTTTATGATGATCAGATGTCAGGGTTTCTGATGGACTGAATGTGAGCTATGAGAGAAAGAGAAGAATCAAGATTAATTCCAAGGGATATACATGGAAAAATTGGCAACAGAGATTTGTGATTTATAAAGATGGGAAATGCTGTAGGGGGAGATCAGAGTTTAGTTTTGGAATTGTAAACCTTGAAATATCATTTAGCTGTGTCAGTGGAGATGTCAAATATGTAGGTGGATATATGATTCTGAAATTCAGAAGAGAGTCCTGGGCTGGATGTAGAAGTGTGAGCAATCCTCCAAGGATAGATGGTATATAAAGCCATGGGACCAGAAGAGATCTCCAGGAGCGTGAGAGGAGGGAAAGCAGAATTTTAAAGACTATCAGCTGGTACACTCAAGTCACAAAAGAAGTCAGAGATGAAGAGCAACAAGCAAAAGAGACTGAGAAGGAGAAACCTGGCAGAAAAGACAAGAGTTGTGCTGGACTGGAAGCCAAGGAAAGAAAGTGTTTCAGGGAGGAAAGAGTGAACAGTGAGTTTTCATCACACAGGAGTTAATTAAGTCTGATTTTAGATCTGAGATCTACTGATTTTAATCTCAAATACAGGGGAAATGTTGGAGCAAGGTCATCAGCCCAAGCTTCTTTCAATCACAGATGCCATGAATCACAAGAGTGTTTTATATCCATTTGGCAGAACAGAGAATGGGCCAAAGTTGGAGTCTACTACATTCTGGAAGAGAGGATAATAATATTGTCAGGATTAGTGGATATTCAGGCCATAGTAATTATTCCTTTTTTAAAAAAGATAAGATGGTCATTCTGCAAAAACAACAGAGATTGCTTTTCCAGCCTGTTGATAACCCAAGATTGCTGAGGAAGCATCCCAGTGGGATACACAGCCCTGGTGAGTCTTCATCATGAAACCATGCATGTCAACTAATGTGAGAAATTCCTGAAAAACAGGGGCAGCAGCAAAAACTAGAGAGAGATTTAAAAAGTCTCAGCTTCGTGCATCATTAACGAACAAGAAGTAAAAGAGAAACCCATCTCTCTCCGGTACAGAGAAATTATGGAGCAGGGAACTCTTATCATACCACTTCCATGCTTCATAAAATATGAGTAACTTTTGCCAACCAGTCAAAATGAAAGAGAAAATATGCAAAACACACATGTAACTGTTCTGCACACACAGGGTGAGATAGGAGAAATGAGAGCTTCAAGGTTGATTTATTGAGGACGAGAAGGTAAACTAGTATATGTACATATATATATATTACAAATATATGTATATATACATAATATTCTGAATGCTGTAACAAATGTCAAACACATTTTCTACACTTACTTTCTTAGATCATGCCTTCACATTGCTACTTTTGGTTTCTAAGGAATGAAATTACCCTTTATGAACTTTTTTTGTATCCAGTACTCATGAATTTTGGCATCAAGAGCATTCAGAAGAGGGCTGAACTAAACTTTCCCTTAAGAAAGTCCCTTCATTTTCATAAATAGAGAAATCGATTGTTGTAAATATTAAACAGCTTAAGATAATTTACTATTTTCAAATATCCAAAGCACTTAAAAGCATCTAGGAATACATAACGGTTGACAAAACAATTATTAGTGCTTACAATGAATCATTCAAATAGGTCCCCTAAGGACTTCTATCTCACCACACTCAGACCTATTTAAATGAGAACCACAAAAAGTTGTATTTGGAAGAGGCTATAGTGATACAACTAAATTTTGTTAAACATAAATAAAATGTTTTTGTTAGTTAAAAAGTATTGTGTCATTTGTTGCTTATCATAATAGACTTACTGCCAAAATCCAACTGGATTTTTCCAAATTCTGTGCAAGTTAAAGAGATTTGGCTCAATTAGGAATTTATGAGTAGAAGAAATGTGTTTCAGCTATGATCTGCATTTATACCAGGGTTAATGTCATATCCCACAAAGCACCAATTTTTAGAGCTGGAGAAAAAAGGTAGAAATTATATATAATCCAAATCATTTTTGTTGTCATTCACTTAGGTGGAAACAACAATTCAAAGAGGTTAAGTGACTTACCTAAGGTCACGCAGCAAGTTGGCAAAATCTACAGTTATGTTTCACTTACTGAGAGTGAGGGGGATTTCCTCAGGCTAGTCCCTCTGCTCTGAGTATAAATTCAGTCTAGCTGGATCTAGTTCAAGGATATTGCTCTGTTTCTTTATGGTTTGACAAGAATTAATTCTGGTACTTTTTAACATTTTTTGGTCTAGCTATGATGATAACCACTTAGGTTTGCAGAGAACTTCACAGAGGTTCCATTTGCAAAATCCTTCCACACCCATTGTCGAGCATGATCCCCTACATGAGTATGAACAGATACAGTTAACCTGATGACAGGGAAACTGAGGCTCACATTTAGAAACTTGTCCCACATGGCTAGCCTGGTGGTAATGCAGCTGAACTAAATCCAGATGGTTTTAAAAGATGGTTCAAAACAAAGTCCAGTAACCTGAATCCAGTTCCTAATTCCAGTACCTAGCTACAATAGCTGCAATAAACAGTATTGTCCTCCTATGCCATGTAGTTCGAGATCTTCCATATCTATTCAATTCCTTGCTCAGTTACTGAGCTGAAAGAAGTGAATGAGAAAATTCAGTTTTAGGTTTGTCTTTGTTATTTATATGCATATGATTCGTGAGCTTGATACACATTATGCAAAAAAAAGTTTAGTTTTTTCCCCAGAAATCTTCCCCTCTTCCAAAGAGCTACTAAATAAGATGGTTTATTTCACATGATTGATTACAGGATTCCTGCTCATTTATCCAAGGACTGACATTTTAAATCACATCTTCTTTTCAACTGAACGGAATGAAATGATTTTCATATCTTGACATGATTGATTATTTGGAAACTGAAGCCAAATATCTATAAGAGTTCAATCTATAGCTCCCACCAGCTGATGGCATATTATCAAACCTTATTAAAATCATTCATGACTTGCAACTGCAGCTTTATATCTGACAGTAGGCAAACATAATGTCCTTCTGCCTTCAGACTGTACTTTTGTATTAATGTGGTGGTTGATATACCTATTTATGAAAGGATTATAGGGGATGTAAACTTTACCTTTACAGATAAATGGTAATTCCTTTGTGTTTAATCTTCATAAGAGATTGGGAATTCTAAAGTAGTGATGGGGCTGAATGTTTATCAGAGGCAGATCTATAAAGAGTCTCTGATAGCAAACTGCTAGTCTCAATAGGATACCTCTCCCTGATTTTTCTAAGGGTCTCTTGCTTTAATCCAAACCCTAAGAGGTACCTCAGCTATAAAGATGAGTCATGAAGACATATAAACTGAAATTTATATACTCCTGTGTAAGTCGACTCATCAAAAGAGAAGGTTTCACTCATCTGAAGTTACACAGCAAGATATGGAACACAGAGACCAGCCCCTGTTCTGAGGGTTGGCATGTTTATGGGAAAATCAATGCTTAAGTTATCATTTCCCCTGCTTTAATTATAATTCCAATTTTCTTTTTGGATGGTGCAGATCAAATAAAAACAGAGTCGTGTCTCTTCATTGTAAACACTGCCCATAAATCTGGGCTCTGTCATTGCTGGACTCTACCAGGGGCATGCAACCCAGCAACTTTGTACCTACAATTAATTTCATTGTGAGGTTTGCAGTGTCAAATAGCATGCCTCCTTGTAGCCTAGTGGCCAGATAGATGCATCCATTAAGAGGACAACCAAATCATTCTAAGGAAAGCCTAAAATCAAGTTGAGACTCTGCTAAGAATTGAATAAGTAAAAATGCCCCTTTAAAAACGTTATTCAATAGACTATAAATGTCTTGAAGGAAGAATCCATGTCTCTATCATTTACATACTTCCCACACCTCCAAGAGATGGGCTCGAATTCTCCTCCTACAGGTATTGATGTAAGCACTAGAGATGTGATGGTGAACAAGAATGATGTGAGGGGCCCCCTGTACTCCAAGAATTTACTATCTAAAGGGTGGACACTACAACTAAACCAGAAAGTAGAATAAAGTGGATGAGTGCTATACTAGAGAAAAAGAAAGCTTAGTACAGGAACAAAAGCAAGGCCCCTTTAAAGAATGTTTCATGGATGCAGGGATTGTGAAGCATGTCCTGGTGAATAAGGTGAAGAAGCAGGGTCAGGAATATTCCGGAAAGAATGAGCACCACATAGAAGATGTCACGGGTGAGCTGGTCCTAAAGCATGGCTGGTTTGATCGACATGGGCCAGAACAGGAATGGCCTTACAAATCATGATGAGAAGGTTTTGCTTTATTCTGTGGTTAATGGGCAATCAAAGAAAAGTTTTGAGCAGGGAAGTTTTGCATTTTACAATGTAGTAGATATACAAATGAGTCAGAATGAATTAGTCAAGAAATGAAAACTATTAATGGTAAGAATAACTAACATTTTGGGACACTTCTGTTTCTCCAAATTTTCCCCATTAAAAATCCTAGCTTACCTTCAAAGTACCCTTTGGTGAAAATGATTTAGCTATTATACACATACCAAAGATGAGAAAACGGAGACGCCTAGAAATTCGACAGTTTTCCTAAATGTCACAAATCTAATTACTTATGAGTCACTATTTGATACAAATCAATCTGTTCTCAGCTCCCCAAAATAATATCACATCCTAAAATTCCAATAACCTGACAAAAATGTCTAACCCATGTGCTTAGAAAAGTTAGATTTTGTTCAATTATTTGATCACTTTAAAGATGGTTTCATTGCTCAAAATATCTAAAGGATTACTTGGACATTATAGTAAGAGATTAATTAATATGTATTAAATGAATGTTGAGTGTTTGGTGTAAAACTTTTGCTGTTGCAAATGTATTTTGTTTATTAGTTTTATTTTGTTTTATTTGAGGTGAGTGGTTGGTGGGATTAAGAAAAAAGGTTGACTGTCACAGCTGAGCAAACAAAACAGTGTCAAACAGAAACAGCTCATGTGGAAACACACCCACAGTGCCACAGGTGATCATGAGAAAATATGCCCTTGGGAATTTCTGGGAACCTTGGAGAGAGCTGTAGACTTCCAGAACACAAATTTGGGATTGAAATAAAAGCTAGAAATTCTTCCTGTAATCTGGGCTAGAAACAGTCATGCTGAAATTATACCCCCTATTGAAATATTTTACCTCTTTCCTAGCAAACTTCTCTCCAACCATGGCTGCATCCAACCACTCTGTGACAATGACTCATATATTTATATTGTCAACACTGGTCTCACTGCCTAGCACTAGATTCAATTCTCCATATGCTTGCTAGTCATTTGATAGTACCAAAATTAATCCTTACTCCATCCACACACACTTGTCCTTATGTCTTTTAGTTCATGATGTCATCAGCACCAAATTCCCCAACTAGGAATTTTAGAATTACCCTTGTCTACACCCTTTCCAAATGACCACCACTTATATCTAAGGAATATCTATTTAAGACTAGTTAATTCTACATTCTTAATAGCCTTGTCCTAGACCCCTCCTTTCTGTCCCTACTTCTGCTGCCCTAATTAAGTGCTCCATCATTGAAATAATTAGTATAAAATCACATGAATTGTTTTTCTTTTTACTTGAAGACCTACTTCTTCAACAGTCTAAGTATTTTACCCTAGTATCTTACTGAAACAAGATTAAATTATGACCACAGAAAAATCTGTAAATTAATGTTAATTGTAGCTTTATTTGTAATAACTCAACATTAGAACAACCCAAATGTCTCTTGTTTAGTAGATAAATTATGGACCATCCACACAATGGAATGCTACTCGGCCAAAAAACAAAGGAAAGAGTGATAAATGTAGTGATTTAGATAGAGCTCAAGGGCCTTTTGCAGTTTCTTTGTAGTGATAGAGCAGTTCTGTATCCTGATTTTAGTGGTGGTTATACCTATTTATACATACAATAAAACCGTAGAGTAATATATTTACACACATGCACAAAAGTTCGTGCATGTAAAAACCAGTGAGGCTGGAATAAGGTTTTTGGTTTATTTAGTAGTGTTGTACCAATCTCAGTTTCCTGGTTTTGATATTGTACTTTAGTTGCATAAAGTATTACTATTGGGGGAAGTTCAGTGAATGACATTGAAACTTTACACTACTTTTGCAAATTCTTATCCAATCTCAAGTTATTTCAAAATAACAATGTTTAAAAAATTGATTATGTTCTTTCTAATCATCTCTCAAATTTTTATTGGCTTTCCTTTGATATCAGGATTAAGTCTAAATGAATGAGCCTGAGATTTAAGATCATAGTTTCTCTCTATATATACAATTTCCTTGCAGCTATTTTATTATTATCAAAATTCATTCCCTAAATAAGCTATGTACTTCCACTCTCTGTATATTTTCACCAGGGATACTCTTAGTCTGAAGTGATATTTTGCAAACATTGTTTTATGAAATATTCACAATAACTCTCTAATAGTTCTTATTCTCCCCATCTTTATAGGTGCAGTCACTGAAACTCAGAGAAGCTAGATCATAGAGCTAGTAGGAAAATAACTCAAAACAGGCCTTTTTTGACTCCTCAGTACCACATTTATTTATTTATGCTGATAATCAGATTACTTGTTTGCATGCAAGACTAATATGGCCCACACCTTATGCTTGCGACTTCTGGTACTGCTGTATTGCATAAAGGAGATAGATAATCAGTAAGTGACTGCAGAATGAAAGTGACCTGGACCCTATGATGTACTGTTTTAGACACATGAAAATCACCATTTTGCAAATTGAGTTGAAAGGTCCCTGATAAGTGTAAATAAAGATATAAAATAAAAATGATTACTTAATGGAAACAAGCTAGCAATCTGAAATCAGTGGGTGAGGGCCTGAATATTTGCAGGCACTTCTCTAGGCCATTGGGAAGTTCTGCCACCCACTGAGATGTGAACCATGCTGGAAATGATGGACTTGGCACTAAAAACATGAAATTTCTTGTTCATTGCTCCCTGTGAAGGGAGCCTCAATTTTCACAGCCCAGGGCAAGAGATAGTAGAAATGAGTCAGCAAGGAGTCCAAGTGTGAAACGTGTAAGCAAACAGGTCTAGGAAGTGCCACAAAGTCCTTTTTTGAACTCTACATCAAACTTTTGAAGTTAAGTCAGAGTCTATCTGTAGGAATCAGGTCAAGCATTCCTATATCAAATGACCATCTACCTATTGATCATTGACAATATGGTGTGGTACAGTGAATTTAAACCACTCAAACACAAACACACACACACACACACACACTGCTGTGGTTTTATGAGCATCATGGGATACTCTGAACTCTTTCTAGTACCAGTACAAAATCCTTGACAGAGAGGGAAGTGTCTAGTTTGAGGGCCAAAGAACTGTGCAATGCAACCCTTGAGCCAATTATTTTATTTTCCGACTTTTTACTTTTTGACTGACAAACCAGAGTGAGTAAAAACTCCACTACCTAAATTGAAATTTTTTTAAAAAATCAGAAGATAGAGGTATGTGAAAGTGTCACATATACTGTAAAATTATATAAGATACCAAATATGAATGCAATTATTTGGCCGACTACACTGAGTAAAGGTAACAGCCTTTGAAAAGTAATGAGCTTTGAAAGAGTTGTGAAACCCAGAAGGAAAAGGTGTTTTCCAATTTCCCTGCTTTCTCTAAATTCAATCTGGTCCTAACCTACAGGAATGCAGATGACATAGTAAAGAAGTATTAGGACTATTTCAAAATATTCTGATATTCCTTCTGGGCACATGGCAGGAATTTAAACAGGAACATATGAGTTACTTTGACCAATGGAATGTAAGAAAAAATTATGTGTATCACTCCCAGGTGGAAGCATTAAGATCCAGAATGTAACATACTGTGTTTCCCTCTTCTGCTAATGGTAGATGCATCCGGTAGTAGAGTTTAATGAGATGAAACCCCATCAGTCTGAATGCCTGAGTAACTACAATAAGCATACTCCCCTCTGACCAATTTTGTACATGCAGTGTGAACAAGAAGTAAATCTGTTGTGTTTAGTCTCTGTGGTTTTGGGCTGGTTTACTTTCACACATAATATAACCTATCTTGATCTACACATAGTCTATCAAACACCATGCCCTGTCCAGCTTCAATTTCCATCCCCACCAGTGGATTATTTTCATGCACTAAATTATTATTTTAAGCTCTTACATATTTTAATATCACCAAAGAATGGGATTATATCTTGTAAACTGCATATAACACATAAGACTCCAAAGATGGCCACCATGCGTTATTTCCTTTGTTCAGACGTGATGTATCATATCAAGACATGTCTAATTCTCCTCCCCTTGAACCTGAGCTGGCCTTAGTAACTTACTTTATCAGTACAATGTCTTAGACTTCCAAGGATAGGTTGTAATCAAACCAAAAGCTCTGCCCATTTCTCTTGGGATGCTCCCTCAAAAAACACAGCCACCATGCTTGGGAAGCCCAAGACACACGAAGAAACAACATGTGGGATTTTCAGTTGACAACCCCTGCTGATCTCCCAGCCCAAAATGAGCAGCAATTTCCAGCCATGTACAGGAGCCATGTAAGACATCAGCTAAGTCAAGCCTTCAGATGACTGCAATGCCAGTCAATATCTGACTGCATTAACAGTTGAGAACTTCTAGCTGATACCAAGCCACCTATGAGAAAATGAGATACGAGAACCTTGAGTGATAATAATACATTGTTTTTAGGTCATTAGGTATCAGGATTTTGTTGTTGTTGTTGTATAGCAATAGGTAATCTGAGTTCTGTGTGATATTCTGAGTATTTATATAAAATGGAAATAATGATGCCTATCACACAGAATTACTGTAAAGATTAAATTCTATAATGTATATAATATGCTTAGTGTCTGTAATACAACATTCATCAGTCAAGATATTCTTGGCCATGAAAGGTCATAAAAGAAAAAACCATCAAACATTAGTGGATTTTCACCATAATATTACTCATTTAATTGTAGATTAATGATATCAAAATAAACTAAAAAAAAACATTAGTGGATTAAAAGGACAAGTTGTGTTTCTCCCTCATTCTTGTCCATTCAGGTTGGCTCTGGCCACCCAGGGACCCAAGATGTGGGGGTAATGATCATCTTGAAATTGCCCATTCCTGTGTAAGACGAAGAAGGGAGCTCGGGAAGCTCACATTCTGGCCCTTTCATGTGCTAGACTGGAAGTCACACACATCACATCACAAACAATTCATTAACTTGAATCTCAAAGGACAGCGAGTGCAATGCTACCATTTGTTCTAGGAGTAGAGAGAAACAGAAGCATTTGGCTAATAGCATAACATGCTATGTGTTTCTTTCTCCATAAAATGTTTCTATTCTTAGCATACCATACTTTACATATTTGCTTTGTTATTGTCTGCCTCCCCTACATGGAGAAAGTAAGCTCCATGTAGGCAGATTTTTCTGTCTATTATATTCACCTCTGTATACGAAGCAGCCAGACATGGCAAAAATTGTGCCGGGCAGTTACTTGTAAAATATACGATGGAAGTATTGGTTGTTAGCATCACCATCATTATTACATCTTTGTAATACTGACCATATAAACTTCATTTACAAAGATACTTGGTAAATATCTGATTTTTTTTATTTCAATTTGGTAAGTAATTGGAAAATTCCCTAGACCATATCATCAGAATATAAATTTAAGTATAAATATCTAGAAGGCTTTCACTTTACAACAGAAAAAGAAGATTCTGAAAAATTATTTGAATTCCAAAAGCATAGTTAGTACTAAAGGATATGTGTATGGGACTCAACTATTTAGTATTAGGTTCTAGTGTTAGATACACCCAAGTTTGAATCTTGGTTACCCAATTTACTACCTCTGTTATTTGGATTATAACCCAAAGGTATTATACATCTCACTCTTCATTTTCCTCATGGTAACTTTACAGTGTAAATTCTTATGTATTTGGAATTACTGCTCTCCTTCCCATTGCTCAGATTCTGTGTTCTCTTCCAGGCCCCCCTGCTCTCTCCTGTTACAGAGAAATAATCCAGCCCAATTTTCTCAGTGGTCCTAAACAGTTCCAGTAAATAATGTTAGCTGGATGCTGGCATCTTCTGTCTGGTAATTAGCACATCCTTCTTTCCTCCGCCATGCCCCCCCACTTCTTGGCAATACTTGACAGCTGGATAAAGAGGTTTCATATAGGACAATGGGTTCTGAGAGGCAAGAGCCGGCTGGAAGCAGGTTGTTCCAAATCAGAAAGGAGAGGACATCAGATCATCAAGCCATCCTTCTGTAACCAGCTCTGTGATATGTGAAATTAAAAGAATAGGAAATGTGTCACCAGTAATACACTGTCCTTTCCTGACACACACAGCCATCTTTGGCTTACTCAAGAGTAAACAAGATGACTGAGCTGCACACTGCAGAAAGGTTTAAGATAGTATAGATAAAAATAAAATCTTTGTTTATCAGTTTCTAAAACAAAGATAGTCTGGGTTTTTTACTTGGACTGTAGGTGCGGAATAGTGTGCTAGAGGTTAACTTTGCCTCAAAGAATTTTTGTTGCCCTTCAGAAGGTAAGCAAAATTTGGTAACAGTCACAAAGAATCTGATTAATCAGACTTCATTAATATCAACCCCTTAATCAATGTATGTAACCGAGAATTTTAAGAGGCAGACAGTAGAACATGGCATCTACAATATGTGATCCTATGGACATTTTCTTTAACTCCAAAGCAAAGTCTTAGACTCATTACACTTCTAATGCACTTAACAGCATACATCTTTTTTTGCCCCCTATTTTCTTCCATTGGCCAAAAATAAGAAAAATATGTGTTGTATGGCTTCTTTCAAGGGCAACCTATAAAAATAAGAAGCTGAGAATACTGATACCTCCCCTAACAGGACAAGTATAACAATTCCAGATCAAGAGAGTCAACTGATGTCATCACAACCTTTTTTTCTTTTTTCCTGTCTTTTTTGGGAGGATCTTTCAGCTGTGGTTTCTGCTGTGTAGTCTCTTACTTAAGCAGATTTTCCCTCATGTGGCTGCAAAGATATCTGTTGGCAGTCTCAGGCTCACCTGGGACTCAGTGCTCCCTATCTCAAAAAGAAAAACTGGCTCTTAGTGGATGGCTTCAGGTTTTTGATCATTTGTTTTCACCTGTATTCCCATCCCTGAACCAAACATTTTCACCAGACTTTTTCAGTATTCTGATTGGCCATCCCTGTCATATCCTTACTTCTAATGCCAGGCATCATAGACTTAGAGCCACCTGAAATTCAGACTGAGATTGGAGCAGTCTTCCTAGGCTAGGTGAAGATATTTTTGGTATATTAATTCACGTGAATATCATAACAACCCCAGAAGAAAACATGAACTGAATTTCTAGGACAAGTAGATTGGGACACTAGAAAGATACGAATCCTAGAGGCCAACAAATACCAAAGTATGACTGAGTTTTCTAACTTCTTTAGCTTTATATCTTCAGTTAAGCTAAGTAACATATAATAACCTCAGTTTATTATCTCTAAAATAAGTGTAACAAGCATGACTGTAACAGACATATCTTAAAAATTGTATATTGTTATAATAATGCTGCAGAACAAACAACCTCAAGTTTCAGTGGCTACAAGTTTATTTCTCAATTCTATTGGTTGGCTGTCATTCTACTCTGATTGACTGGACTTGGCTTTTAGCTATATATCTGCTCAACATGTTTCCTCATTCTGTGACCAACAGCCACCCAGGGTATGCTCTTATGGCAGGTGGCAGAAGCATAAGAGTATAAAGCAAACCACATAAATACACTCAGTGGCTCTACTCATATCATATCTGCTGAGATTCTGTAGGCCAAACATGGACAAGCCCATTACGGGAGTAGGAAATACACTCTCCCTACTCTGGTGAGAGGCATGGGATATTCACTTGGAAGAGGTTGTGGGTACATAATTCTACTACAGAGAATGAAGACCTGGGAATAATAACCCAATGTGCCACGAAACCATAGTTGGCAATAAAAAAATCTTAGATTTATCATTGTAATTCAGCCTTTGGAAAACCATATTAGGGTTTAGGAGAGGAAATTTAAGATTAGAGAAAGGGTATGAAATCTGATGTACCTCTTTATTGCCCATTTGACTCTGTGCTTTTCCTGAAATCACCAGGCTTCCCACAGGAGCTTTGCTACAGGCTTCTGGCTTCTGACTTCTGACTCTGTTGGCTACTTCATTTGTGGTATCTACATCCTGGTTACATGCTATATATCTCCCAAATCTGCTCCACTGAACCTGGATCCTCTAGTCTCTCTTCTTGGATCACAATAAGGGGCCGGTGACATCTGTCACAGCTATTTCTGCAGCCCAGCAATACCTCTCACACAGGAGGTGATCAGTAAATAATCAAGGATTCAATGAATGGAGAACAGTTTCTGTGGCAAAGGCCACTTACGACCTACTGAACATTCATCCTTCCATTCTTTATTACTAAGACTAAACAAATTTATTTTGAGGTAGGAGGATAGTAATGAAGAGCTTAAATCAAAATTACATTTTCTATCTTCCCATGTGGCTAAGAATGGTTAATTAAATGTAATTGGACAGCATTAGGAAAAGCTTCCAAAATAATTTTTAAAGGGGCCCCATCACTTTGACATTTTTCTGTAACACAGACTTCATGGCTGGTGAGCTAGCAGTCATTTTTAAGTTGTACACACATGCTAGAGATGGCAGGGCCAGAAGCTGGAAAGAACCTAAGTTCTTGATGACTTTGTGGCCCAAAGACTATCAATCTTCAGACTTCTTTTGTGTGAAAGAAAAATAAACCTTTAATTTGTGTAAGCTAAGATTTGTGAAGGGGGAAGTTCTGGTACTGTAGCTGAACACAACAAAGTCTAGGTTCCTCGCAGATGTTAATTGGATCTGATTTTGAAAGTGGACACATAACTAAACTCTCACTGTAAAAAGAGCAGAGGCAGAAACAGAATCAAACAGCTTTCTTGGCTATAAGCAAACAGGAAGTCTTGACAATCAAAATTACATTAGAAGCGACCATGAGTACTTTCTTTTCCTTTCTCTCTACTATGATTTACTATGTGCTTCCCATACACAAGTATTGTAGCCCTTTTACATACACTATCTCATTTAATCCTCAAAACAGTCATTTCAAATACTCAGCATTATTTCTGTATTATTTAATACGATATTTACTATAAAACAAAGGACAGAGAAGCGATTTGCTCAAGGCCATTTAGCCAGAGCTAAACATAACTTGTTGGCTGTTAAAACCCATTACCATTTTAAACGCTACACACTGTTATATATATATATATATATTTTTTTTTTTTTATTAAGGTATTATTGAAATACACTCTTATGAAGCTTTCACATGAAAAAACAATGTGGTTATTACATTTACTCATATTATCAAGTCCCCACTTATACCCCAATGCAGTCACTGTCCTTCAGTGTAGTAAGATGCCACAGATTCACTGTTTGCCTTCTCTGTGCTACACTGTTTTCCCCGTGATCCCCCACACACCATGTGTACTAAACATAATACCCCTCAATCCCCTTCACACACCCTCCCCACCTGACCTCCCACACCCCTCCCCTTTGGTAACCACTAGTTCCTTCTTGGAGTCTCTGAGTCTGCTGCTACTTTGTTCCTTCAGTTTTGCTTCACTGTTATACTCCACAAATGAGGGAAATCATTTGGTACTTCTCTTTCTCCGCCTGGCTTATTTCACTGAGCATAATATCCTCCAGCTCCAACCATGTTGTTGCAAATGGTAGGATTTGTTTCTTTCTTATGGCTGAATAGTATTCCATTGTGTATATGTATCACTTCTTTTTTAGCCATTCATCTACTGATGGACACTTAGGTTGCTTCCAAATCTTGGCTATTGTAAAAATAGCTGCAAAAAACATAGAGGTGCATATTACTTTTTGAATCTGAGAAATTGTATTCTTTGGGTAAATTCCAAGGAGTGGGATTCCAGGGTCAAATGGTATTTCTATTTTTAGGTTTTGAGGAACCTCCATATTGCTTTCCACAATGGTTGAACTAGCTTACATTCCCACCAGCAGTGTAGAGGGTTCCCCTTTATCCACATCCTTGCCAGCAATTGTTGTTCTTAGTCTTTTGGATGCTGGCCATCCTTACTGCTGTGAGGTGATATCTCATTGTGGTTTTAATTTGCATTTCCCTGATGATTAGTGATGTGGAGCATCTTGTCATGTGTCTGTTGGCCATCTGAATTTATTCTTTGGAGAACTGTCTCTTCATATCCTCTGCCCATTTTTTAATCAGGTTATTTGGTTTTTGGGTGTTGAGGCATGTAAGTTTTCATATATTTTGGATGTTAACCCCTTCTCAGATATGTCATTTACAAATATATTCTCCCATACTGTAGGATGCATTTTTGTTCTGTTGATGGTGTCCTTTGCTGTACAGAAACTTTTTAGTTTGATGTAGTTCCATGAGATCATTTTTGCTTTTGTTTCCCTTGCTCAAGGAGATATGTTCAGGAAGAAGTTGCTCATGCTTATATTCAGGAGACTTTTGCCTATGTTGTCTTCTAAGAGTTTTATGGTTTCATGACTTACATTCAGGTCATTCATCCATTTCGAGTTCACTTTTGTGTATGGGGTTAAACAATAATCTAGTTTCATTCTCTTGCATGTAGCTGTCCAGTTTTGCCAACACCAGCTGTTAAAGAGGCTGTCATAACAGCATTGTATGTCCATGGCTCCTTTATCATATATTAATTGACCATTTATGGTTGGGTTTATATCAGAGCTCTCTAGTCTGTTCCATTGGTCTATGGGTCTGTTCTTGTGCTAGAACCAAATTGTCTTGATTACTGTGGCTTTGTACTAGAGCTTGAAGTTGGAAAGCATAATCCCCCAAGCCTTATCCTTCCTTCTCAGGATTGCTTTGGCTATTCGGGGTCTTTTGTGGCTCCATATGAATTTTAGAACTATTCTCTCTAGTTTGTTGAAGAATGGTGTTGGTATTTTGATAGGAATTGCATTGAATCTGTAGATTGCTTTAGGCAGGATGGCAATTTTGATAATATTAATTCTTCTTATCCATGAGCACAGGATGTGTTTCCACTTAGTGGTATCTAATTTCTCTCATGAGTGTCTTGTAGTTTTCAGAGTATAGGTCTTTCACTTCCTTGGTTAGGTTTATTCCTAGGTATTTAATTCTTTTTGATGCAACTGTGCATGGAATTGTTTTCCTGATTTCTCTTTCTGCTAGTTCATTGTTAGTGTATAGGAATGCCGCAGATTTCTACATATTAATTTTGTATCCCACAACTTTGCTGAATTCAGATACTAGATCTGGTAGTTTTGGGGTGAATTCTTTAGGGTTTTTTATATACAATATCATGTCATCTGTAAACAGCGATAGTTCAAATTCTTCTTGCAAATCGAGATGCCTTTTATTTCTTTGTGTTGTCTGATTCCTGTGGCTAGGACCTCCAGTACTATGTTGAATAGAAGTGGGCAGAGTGGGCATCCTTGTCTTTTTCTCGATCTTAAAGGAAAAGCTTTCAGCTTCTCACTGTGAAGTATAATGTTGGCTGTGGTTTGTCATATATGGTCTTTATTATGTTGAAGTACTTGCCCTCTATACCATTTTGTTGAGAGTTTTTATCATGAATGGATGTTGAATTTTGTCAAATGCTTTTTCAGCATGTAAGGAGATGACCATGTGGTTTTTGTCCTTTTTGTTGATGTCGTGGATAATGTTGATGGATTTTCAAATGTTGTACCATCCTTACATCCCTGGAATAAATCCTACTTGATCATGACGGATGATCTTATTGATGTATTTTTTAATTCATTTTGCTAATATTTTGTAGATTATTTTTTGCATCTATGCTCATCAGGTATATTGGTCTGTAATTTTCTTTTTTTGTGGTGTCATTGCCTGGTTTTGGTATTAGATTGATGTTGGCCTCATAGAATGAGTTTGGAAGTATTCCCTCTTTTTCTACTCTTTGGAAAACTTTAAGGAGGATGGGTATTAGGTCTTCACTAAATGATAAAATTCAGTGGTGAAGCCATCTGGTCCAGGCATTTTATTCTTACATAAGTTTTTGATTACCAGTTCAATTTTGTTACTGGTAATTGGTCTGTTCAGATTTTCTGTTTCTTTCTGGGTCAGCCTTGGAAGGTTGCATTTTTCTAGAAAGTTGTCCATTTCTTCTAGGTTATCCAGTTTGTTAGCATAAAATTTTTCATAGTATTCTCTATTAATTCTTTGTATTTCTGTGGTGTCTGTAGTGATTTTTCCTTTCTCATTTCTGATTCTGTTTATGTGAGTAGACTCCCTTTTTTCTTGATAAGTATGGCTAGGGGTTTATCTATTTTGTTAATTTTCTTGAAGAACCAGCTCTTGCTTTCATTGATTCTTTCTAGTGTTTTATTCTTCTCAATTTTATTTATTTATGCTCTAATCTTTATTATGTCCCTCCTTCTACTGACTTAGGACCTCATTAGTTTTTCTTTTTCTAGATTTGTTTATTGTCAGTTTAGACTGCTCATATGGGATTGTTCTTCTTTCCTGAGGTAAGCCTGTATTGCAATATATTTCCCTCTTAGCATGGCCTTCGCTGCATCCCACAGATTTTTTGGTGTTGAATTATTGTTGTTATTTGTCTCCATATATTGCTTGATCTCTGTTTTTATTTGGTCATTGATCCATTGGTTATTTAGGAGCATGTTGTGAGGCCTCCATGTGTTTCAGGGATTTTTCATTTTCTTTGCGTAATTTATTTCTAGTTTCATGCCTCTGTGGTCTGAGAAACTGGTTGGTACAATTTCAACGTTTTTGAATTGAACAAGGCTCTTTTTGTGGCCTAGTGTATGATCTATTCTTGAAAATGTTCCATGTGCACTTGAGAAGAATGTGCATTCTGCTGCTTTTGGATGTAGAGTTCTGTAGATGCCTGTTAGGTCCATCTGTTCTATTGTGTTGTTCAGTGCCTCTGTCTCCTTACTCATTTTCTCTCTGGTTGATCTGTCCTTCAGAGTGAGTGGAGTGTTGAAGTCTCCTAGCATGAATGCCTTACATTCTATTTCTCCTTTTAATTCTGTTAGTATTTGTTTCACATATGTAGGTGCTCCTCTGTTGGGCACATAGATATTTATAATGGTTATATCTTCTTGTTGGACTGACACTTTTATCATTGTGTATGGCCTTCTTTGTCTCTTGTGATTTTCTTTGTTTTGAAGTCTAGTCTGATACAAATACTGCAACTCCTGCTTTTTTCTCCCTATTAGTTCCATGAAATATCTTTTTCCATCCCTTCACTTTTAGTCTGTGTATATCTTTGGGTTTGAAGTGAGTCTCTTGTAGGCAGCATATAGATGGGTCTTGTTCTTTTATCCATTCATTGACTATATGTCTTTTGATTGGTGCATTCAGTCCATTTACATTTAGGGTGATTACTGATAGGTATGTACTTGTTGGCATTGCAGGCTTTAGATTCGTGGTTACAAAAGGTTCAAGGTTAACTTCCTTACTATCTAAGAGTCTAACTTAATTCACTTAATATGCTATTACAAACACAATCTAAAGGTTCTTTTTTTTTCCTCCTCTTTTTCTTCCTCCTCCATTCTTTATATATTAGGTATCATATTCTGTACTCTTTGTCTATCCCTTGATTGACTTTGGGGATAGTTAATTTAATTTTGCATTTGCTTAGTAATTAGCTGTTCTACTTTCTTTGCTGTGGTTTTATTAACTCTGGTGACAGCTATTGAACCTTAGGAACACTTCCATCTACAGCAGTCCCTCCAAAATACACTGTAGAGATGGTTTGTGGGAGGCAAATTCTCTCAGTTTTTGCTTATCTTGAAATTGTTTAATCCCTCCTTCAAATTTAAATGATTACCTTGCCAGATAAAGTATTCTTGGTTAAGCCGTTCTGCTTCATTGCATTAAATACATTGTGCTACTCCTTTCTGACCTGTAAGGTTCTATTGAGAAGTCTGATGATAGCCTGATGGGCTTTCTTTTGTTTGTGATCTTATTTCCCACTCTGGCTGCTTTTAATAGTACATCCTTATCCTTGATCTTTGCCATTTTAATTTCTATATGTCTTGGTGTTGTCTTCCTTGGGTCCCTTGTGTTGGGAGATCTGTGTACCTCCATGGCCCGAGAGACTATCTCCTCCCCCAGATTGGAGAAGTTTTCAGCAATTACCTCCTCAAAGACACTTTCTACCCCCTTTTTCTCTCTCTTCTTCTGGTACCCCTATAGTGAGAATATCATTCCATTTGGATTGGTCACACAGTTCTCTCAATATTCTTTCATTCTTAGAGGTCCTTTTTTCTTTCTGTGCCTCAGCTTCTTTGTATTCCTCTTCTCTAGTTTCTATTTCATTTATCGTCTCCTCCACCGAATCCAATCTGTACTTAATACCCTCCATTGTGTCTTCAATGATTGGATCTCCGACCGGAATTCATTCCTGAGTTCTTGAATATCTTTCCGTACCTCCATGAACATGTTAATGATTTTTATTTTGAACTCCCTTTCAGGGAGAGTCATGAGGTCAATATCATTTAAATCTTTTTCAGGAGTTGTATTAATTATTTTACTCTGAACCAGGTTCCTTTGGCATTTCATATTTGTATATGGTGCCCTCTAGTGCCCAGAATCTCCACTCCCTGGAGCTGCTCAGCCCCTGAAACAATGTCCCAGCTGCTATGCCTGTCTCCATTGCCTGAACCAGTGGGCCGAGCACACAGGCATAAGCTTCTATGCTTTGCGTTTGTAGTTGCTGTAGACAGATCTTCCCTCTGGCTGGCCTAACACCAGGGTAGTATTTGCCGGTTTGTGAGCCAGGTGGGGCTGGCTGGGAGAAAGGCACAGTAGGCTGTGTATTATGAAGGGGGTCCTGGGAGCTCTGTAGCCAGCCAGGGAGCTGGAGCACCTGAAGATCATCTAAGGAGGAAGATTTCTTTTTCCTCCTTAAATATGAGAGTCTATATGGCAAAGCTCCCAACCTGCTGGGCAGAGTGCACCTGGACAATTTTGTCTACCTGTCCTCTCTCCTGAGCAGTAAGCTCTGTGCAATCCTTGCCCCTTTAGCAGCCCTCTTGCTAAAGTCTGCCTTGTTAGGAAGTTTCTCAGACTACCCACCTTTCTTTTGTCCCAGAGCAGCCAGATATGAATCCTTGCTTTCCACAAGTGGCTGGAATCTCAGTCTCTCAGGAATTCTGCCTGTCTTAGCTTTCCAACCCCATAATCATGAGAGTATCATGCAAGCACCATGAAATGTAGGTTTGTGCTCCCAGAGCAGATCTCCGGAGTTAGGTATTCAACAGTCCCAGGCTTCCACTCCCTCCCTGCTCCATTTCTCTTCCTCCTGCCAGTGAGCTGGGGTGGGGGAACGGCTTGGGTCCCACTGGGCCACAGCTTTGGCATGTTACCCTGTTCTGCGAGGCCTGCTCTTTTCGCCAGGTGTATGCAGTCTGGCATAGTCCTCTTTCCTGTTGCTCTTTCAGGAGTAGTTTTTTAATTATATTTTCATATTATATGCGGTTTTAGGAGGAAGCCTCTGTCTCACTTCTCATGCCTCCATCTTTAATCCCCTTCCTTATATCTGTTATACATATATTTAAATGAACATGTATTGCTTGAAAACAAATAAATGAAAAATAAAGCATTAATGAAAACCTATGCTCCTAATAACTGTGATATGACATTCTAATAGTGTGAGTAAGAGTGATTGGCCACCAAGGATGACTGTGCAGTGTATGTTTCAGATGAACGAGGATGAGGCATCAAGCAATATGACCCAGTAACTTTGTCCTACACACTGTGACTACACAGAAAACAAGGGTTTAAATTGGCTTCTTGCCAACTTTTCACTTTTAAGAAGGGGCTAATATGTGATTATCATAATTAGTATGAGCCAATAAAACTCCTCTGATATTTGAGACCACTTAAGTGGAGAACAGGAAACTGCCAATGTCCTGCTAGGAGTGAAGGAAGGAAGGAAAAGAGAAGGGAGTGAGGGATGAAAAAGGAAAAGGAAAAAGAAAGCAATGAGAGCAATGAGAGAAAATGGGATGAGGGAAGGAAGGGAAAAGGGAAGAAGGAAAGAAGAAAAACAGCCATACCCTCTTTATCTCCAAAGTTGGATTGGAAAATGTCTGGACTACTTCAAGACAGAGTATGAATATTTATCTTACCATCTTTGAATACATGATGCACACGTATACTGTGATGAGATAGAAAGGGTTACAACTGCCCCACAAAGTTCAGAAATGTACAGATATATCCTGTTTTTTGGAAGTTCATGTTATGCCACTTGGCTTTTACAAAAGACCTACATTTGTACCTGTTATCACTAACAGAAAGAAATCCAGAGAGGATTTTCATTTTAACAAAAACAGGTGAAAAACGAAAATAGGGTTCAGTGTTTGTTTTTCAACAAGCTATTATAGAGGCAGTGTGCACCCAAACAGCGAGAGTGGCCCCCAAGCTCTTTCCCAGGAACCACTCAGCATCTCAGCATTAATCTGCCAGGGCTTTGAACCGTGTCTGTGAGCATCTGTACTTTATCTCGATTTATGTTATGCATCCATTAATAAGATGTGTCCTAAAGTATCACAAAAGCCTCAGAAAGGTTATTTTTTTGGTCTTGGAACACTCAAAAAATTTTCCATGTGAACAGTAATTGCTTCTTCACTACTCCATTTTGGCTTATAAAAGTTTTCATAGGAACACTCTACTTTTAGATAGTCGGGGAAACCTGTATTATATACTTAATCAAGAAACATTTATTTTCTTCAATATGTAAAACATGCTAAGTGCTATGGTAAGAAAAAAAGGAAGATGAAGTTGTATAAGATGCCGATAATAACCTCAAAACTGTCACTGTACAGAAAATGGCAAAATATGTTTAAATCATAAAAATTAGTGTTGCATGTCTCTCTACCTGAATTAATTTGCAAATATTTATCAAGTATAGACCATGAACCATCCTAAGTACTTGTTAGTGAACAAAAGAGATAAAACTCACTGTCTTTGTGGCTTTTATGTTCTAGAAAATTCCATCAATCATGCCATTTGGAAGAAAGATATGACAGATACATTCCATTTGCTCCCCCAAATTCCCCAGCCTCATTGCAGTTAGGCAGCACCCTGGCCATGTGACTAGCTCTGATCAATGTAGTATGAACAGAAACAATGTGTCACCTCTGGGCTGAAGTAGTGAAGAATTGAAGAGTGCATGCACGATTTCCCATTTTTCCTCTTTCTCTGCCTCAGCAAAGCTTAAAATCACAGTTTGAGACCTACCAGTCTCTAAGGTACTACATGCAGCAGACCCCCAGATGAACCCACATGGGGTTGGACATGAGAAAAAACTTCTTTGTTGTGATACGCCACAGAATTTTGGGAGTGTGTGTTATCACAGCGTAACACAGGCTATGCTGACTAATACAAAGGTATATTTCTTATCATCTTTGTAGCCAGTGCTCTTAGACAGTGGTCTGTCAACAGAAGGTATTTAAGAAATTACTTGAATGAATACAACTGCCCAAAGCAAAATTTTAAGAGAGTATAAAGGATGGAAAACATTTTTTTTTTGTTTGCAATATCAAAGAGGAGTTTGTGTGGCATTTGAACAAGGAAAAAGTATGGAATTCTGAGGAGAACTAGAGCCTTTACCCTTAAATATACATGGCCTTGATTCCCAGATCTACCACCTATCTTGCAAAAGCTACTTAATCCTTCTGAACCTCAGTATCTTTATAATGAGAATAATACCTATTACTTAGTATTTTGTGAGGATTAAAGGGGGAAACACTAGGAAAGAGTTTATACAATGACAATCACAGTAAAATATAAATATGAATTTGAAGGCTTTGTATGTATGTAGGCAGTGATGTTGGTCATATATTTGGACATAAGAGTAGGAAAATGTGGGGCTTACCTGACCAACAGGTATATTCATTTTGGCTACAGCTTCTAGCATAAAACCTAATAATTACACTTAGCATTTATGCAGCATTTTATAGTCCAAAAACACCTCAGCATGAATCATCTCATGAATTCTTCAGATGTACTCTCTGAGAAAGTTCTTTATGACTGCTACCATTTGACAGATGTGCAAACAAGTTTAGAAACATTCAAATAATCACCAAAGCATATTAATGGCAGCCCTAGAACTGATTCTTCTGTTTTCTGATAAAGCACTCCTTGCTGTTTTTAGGATTCTAAGTGTCTTACATGAGGAGCTCAGCACAAATCACAGAACCTTCCTTGCAAGGCACTCCCTCTGTTACATTGGCCAAGGTTCATTTATGCAACATTGCTCATCCCAGGTGTGCTTTTGATGAAGATTTGCCTAGACCAATCTGATTTCAGATTTCAGAAAGCCTATTAAGTGGACTGCAAGAAGTAGATGGCTGTGACCTTCTTCTCCTCTTTGCAATTACTTGTCTCCATAATTCTTATATATATATATTTTTCCAAATCACTCCATAACTGAGGGCAAAGGCACCTGTTTAAGAAGTTGCTTAGAAACCAATTATGAGAAGGTGGACAACTTAACAGGAATCTTAACAACATTATTTTATCCTGGTGACTCAAACTTCTAAAATGCCAATAAACATAGGTAATTGTACTGACTCTTTCATAAGCCTGGGTTATATTAACAGGTCACAGGTTGGTTTGTAAGCAGCTATATTTGTTGACTGTTCTTAGACACAAGACACAACCTATACCAATGTGAGCTGGAGGTGCTGAAAATCTCTCTTGATCTCTCCGGTTCTGTCAACGAGAGCAATTTAAGATCCACTTGACATGTTACTTACTGCTTCACACCTGTGAGTGCTGAGATGTCCTTATGACGTAAATGCCTTGAGTAAACAAGGACTAAAGAAATATATTTGTAAATCAGGGAATTGTCAAAGGTGACAGCTAAAGCAACCATTAATCACTGAATCTGGACTTTCATGTTTTTATAGGATTCTAGAAATGGCAGGTGCTTCATCCCCATTTATCTCCTTCTGTTTCCATGCTGCCATTTGCTCATTCAAAATTAATAACACCCCCACCTTTAGAAGATGAACCTCTCTTCTCTGAGAATTCTTCTCACAGCTCATAGGACTGGATACCTGTCTCCAAGAAGAAACATAGTAGTTTGGCCAATGGCCTATCAGTCTATCTCTTCTAACAATTTCAAATAAGACATGTGAGAATTGTCACATTGGAAACTGAGTCATACTTGTAGTAAAGCACTAATTTAAGGGACTATGAACAACCATTTTTGCCCTGACACTGTCTTATTCCTCTGAGCTGGCTGTTGAACTTCCTCTTGGATTATGTGAGCTACACCATTATCACTCCAAAGTTTTCTTTCATTTACTTAAAAGAGTTGGATAAGGCTCTTTTTCCAACCATACTATCTTTAAGACACTATCAATAACAGGAATTGAGGATAAAAGCCTCTGTCACTTCTAGGTGGTCCTTCCTCCCCCAAAAGGCCTATGCAACCAGAAGTAAGAGCTGATTATTTTACCTCTCAGCCCCATTCTTCACTTTATACATTCTCACAGCTCCTGTCTTCATCTGGGTTCTCATCTTTCTCTGCCAACTCCAGTCTTGCCTCCTGCTAATCAATTCTCTCTCCAAAAGAATCAGTTTTAATTGAGGGGGAAAATAAACCAGCATCACCAAGCTTCCATTTGTTCAGAGATTTTACATCTCCTGCCTCATTTAATCCTCCCTAAGGATTACAAGATTTCTTTTTTAATACTTATGCCCATTTAACAGATAAAGAAACTAAGACCAGAGATACTAAGCAAAACTTCTCCCAGTCACATAATTGGCAAATGATGAAGTTAAGCTTCAGACCCAGGCAGGAAGACTCAAGGACCCACACTTTCAACCATTTGCTAATTTCGTCCCCAGTGAGATGTGAGCTTAAAAACACATTACCAGCTTACACTTTTAGTGAAGCTAGAGATAGGATATGAATCCAGATCTCTCTGACGCATGCCCTTCACACAATATTGTGTTATCTCATGTCATTCCCTAGTTTAAAAATTCCTTTGGTAACATATTCCCTTTTACTGACATCAAGACACTTCACAACTTCACTCTAACTGAACTTTCCAGCCTTTGTCTCCCATCATCTTTGCCTTTTTGCCCTGTACATAGACCAGTTAACAATTTTCTTTCATCATTTCATTCTTTCATATTTCAAGCCAGTGAAATCCTATCCATCACAGTCCAGCATGAATGTTGATGAACAATGTTAAAATACCCCATCAAACTTAAACTATTCACCCATTCTGAGGCAAAACTTCTCATGGTTATTCCAAAATCTCCTGCTACAAGGGCAAATGCAATGGAGGGGGAATTTCAAGGAAAGGATATCAAATCTAAACTAATTATCATTAACTCTCAGAGAAGTAAAAGAAGTTCCCACAAGGGAGGTCCTTGAAGCTTAATCTCAGCTTTGTATCTGACATTTGTTCTGAGCTTCTCAAGAGATGGGTATGTGGTCTATTCTTCTTTCCTATACCACAGTAACTAAAATTCCACTGAGCATGTAGTAAAACCTCAATAATTGTTTTTATTCTTTAAATTATGTTGGTTGCTTTTGTTTTTATCAACACCAAGTGTATGTCTGAATCACCTACATCATTCTCCATATAGCTCTGAATAATCTTAGTGACAGTAATGGTGGGGTGCTCTTCCACTTGCAGCAGTCTGTTCCAAAATTAAGCCCTGCTATATACCAGAATTTCTAACAATTTTGTCCTTGTGAATTAATAGTTATTTTGCATTGCAGGTTATATGTGATTTCCACCAGAAGAAAAGGAAAAGGAGGACAGGATTGAGAAGGGGAGAACAATGAGGATAAGGAAAAAGACAAGGAGAAGTGAGAAAAGCAAAAAAGAGGAGAAAAGGAGTGGGAAGAGAAGGGGAAAATAATTAGGGGTATAAAGCAAAAACATGATAGGAAGAAACATACTTAACTGATTCTCACTATAAACCAGAAACCACACTACAGGTTTCACACATGGTTGGTCCTTTAATTCCTATAATGACACTGTGAGGTGGAAATTCTCACTCCTATTTTGCATATGGGGCAGGTTAGGCTTGGAAATTTTAAGGAAGCTTCCAGACAGTCATAGTCTGTGAAGTGCCAGAGCTGGGGTTGAACTCTGCTCCTGGTCTTGTTCTTAATCACTCTGATGCATCACCTACCTTTGGTCCTAGCACTGCCTTTACATCACACTGAATATGTGCTCTTCATCTTCCCCATGGCAACACTACAGATATTTTTAGGAAGTGACATATTTCTCCTTAGTTGTTTCTTCTCCAGTTTAATATCCCCATTTGTTCAGTAGATTCCCAAACAATATTTTACTTCCCTTGAACCTTTAGGTCACTCTCTTCAGTCAGTGTCTCTCTTGGTAGTTTTCTTTATAACCATTAAGACTCCCAAAGTGTTACTCACTGCTTCATCTATAGACATTGCACAACAAGTTTTCTGGTCTTAGGAAAGAAAAGCATGATGAACTGTTTCTCCCTTTTCATTTGGTTGAAGACAGGATGAAACAAAAGACCATGGCCCCAGGAATCCTATTTAGAGAGACAATATAGCTTTGACGACAGTGAAATCCAGGTTCTAACAAATCTATACCACTTACTACTTGTATAATCTTGGTGAGGTTATTTGTGTGTTGCAAGCCTACACATTTTGTGATGCTATAGAAAGGATATGAATCCAGGTCTCTCAGACCCATACCCTTTATACTATACTGTGTTATGTTCACACTATTCCCTAGCTGAAAAATTCCTTTGGCAGCATTTCCCCTTTTGCTGACATTAAGACCCTTAATAATTTCACTCAAACTAAAATTTCCAGCCTTTATCTCCCATTATCCTTAAATTTAAATATTAGATTTTCTAAATACATAAAAGCAAATAATTTCTATGAATAGAGTGTTGAGAAGATTAATCAAGGTAGCACATGTCAAGAAAAAGGCACATTATAAGCTCTAAGTAAATGGTCTTCATTATTATTATATTAGTCTAGTGTTCATACATTCTCATTTTAGCAGCATCAAACTCTGCTTATTGGTGACGCACAACTTTGTATTTTCATTCTGAGCCATGAAGTGACATGTGGTTATATCTATGTTTTCACAAAGCATATGAGGCATAAGCTAGATAGGCTTAAAGAGGTTTCCCCCATGACTTAATTTTATACCTAAAGAAACAGCAAATCAAGATAAGAGAAGGGATTTTTCCCCCAGGTCATATAGATAGCTAAAGGCAGAACCCATGATTTTCGAGAGCCAATCCAATGTACTTACACCTGAATCACTGGGATTCCCAGGTGGATGATAAGATGACAGGATTCCCTTGGGTGTTAGGGATGATGTTGACTAATGAGTCACAAATCCAGGTATTCTGTCTAGTTTGATCATTTTTTTTGATTCAGAAGAACAAGAATAAGAGAGAGCAAATAGAGTATATATTTGTTAATAAGGGCATTTGAAACGCTTTTCACCAAATCGACTAAGATCACCTTGTTATCAGGTTTGGCTGTATTCATGTTGGGCCCAATACCTGGGGACAGAATCAGATGACAAGGGTTCCAGACTTGGTTCTATCTGTGAAGTGACCTTGAGAAAGCAGTTTCTCAATTTTTAGATTGTTTTATCACTTGTACAATGAGTAAATCAAACTACTATTGAAATGATTAATTGATATAATACATTTTTAATTTGTAATTTTTTTGGTTTTAGTTTTATTTTTTTCACATGATTGTTGAAATAAATTTATATACAGTTAAGTGCCTAAATCAAAAGCATAAGACTAAATAAATTTTTACATATCTATATACTCATGTGGCCATATTCAGATCAGGATAGAAAATATTTACATAACCCCAAAGATTATGTACAAAGAGAATATTTGCATAATCCTCATACTGCTTTGCCAGACTAACAAATAAAAATACAGGACACTCAGTTAAAGTTGAATATTATTTAAATAACTTTTTTTAGTATAAATATATCACATGCAATATTTGTGACCCCCCCTCCATTTGTTTGCTCAGGAAATTCCACCCCTACTTGCCATTAGCAAAAACTATTCTTACTTCTATCCACTACAGATTCACTTTGCATATTCTTAAACTTCATGTAAAAGGAGTTATACAAAATGTACTCTTTATATCCAGCTTCTTTTGCTCAACATGTTTTTGAAATTCATCCTTGTTGCTATGTGTATAATAGTGTGTTCTGTAATATACTGCTATTTGTTTACTTATACTGTTATTTATGACTATGTATAATTACCAGGTGGCATATACTATGAATACAGCTGCTACGGTCATGCTACTTCATGTGTCTTGGGGGACATGTGCACTGATTTGGGTGGTTATAGACCAATGAGTGGAACTCCTGGATCATAGAGTACATTTGATTTCAGAAGATACTACCAAAGAGGATAAAACTATTTACAATTTTGGAGACTTCCGGCAAGATGGCAGCGTGAGCAGGGCAGCGGAAATCTCCTCCCAAAACCATATATATTTATGAAAATACAACAAATACAACTATTCCTAAAAGTGAGACCAGAAGATAAAGGACAGCACCCAGCCTGCATCTACACCTGAGAAGACTCGGCACCCCGCGAGGCGGGTAAGATACAGAGCTTCGACCCAGCCGGACCCAAGCACTCCCCTACCCCAGCTAACCTGCGGGAGGAGAGGATTCAGAGTGGGGAGGGAGTGGAAGTACAGACCGGTGAAATAACCCGCCCTGGTGATCTGTGCTGGGAGCACTGACACACATCGCGCAGTGAATCAGAGATTGAAGAGACAGAGGGTGCAGGATCTGAGCCAGGGAATGCACCCAGGTCCTTGCAGCTGGCTTGCCGGGACAAAAGAAAAGCGCGCATTTTTTTAAGTGGTCTAAAAGAGACAGGGACCCAACGGAGGAGCAGGATCATCCCAGCACCCACAGCCCAGCAGGCTGGGAGTCCTGGGGAATTTCGGACCCCTTGGCTGGCGACTGGGAAAAAGTGGCCACACTGAGATTTCCCACAGAGATCAGCAGCCTCCCACCCCAGCCAGAGCTACAAAGGGCGGCGGAGTGGTCACTTCAGAATAGTGGAGCAAAAGCGCCACCTACAGCATCCTCACAGAATCTACTCCCGGTGGGCGTTTTTTTTCTCTCGCTTTTCTTTCTTTTTTCTCTTTTCTTTCTTTATTTTTATTTATTTTTTTCTTTTTAAGTCTTAAAGAGCCCAGCTGACATACATGGCACCTACCAGCGACCACTTCTATCAGCATGAAAAGACAGAGGAATATGGTACAAACAAAACTTACCCAGACCCAGATGACATCAGAGAGGGAACCTGAAGGGATGGAAATGCACAATCTTCCTGAAAAAGAACTCAGAACAAAATTCATAACCATACTGATGGATCTACAGAGAAATATGCAAGAGCTGAGAGAAGAAGTGAGGAAAGACAATGGAGAAATCAGACAAGCGATCAACAGGCTTAGCAGCAGACTGGACAAGATACAAGAGACTGTTAATGGAATAGAAATCAGAGAACAGGAATACAGAGAAGCTGAGGCAGAGAGAGATAAAAGGATCTCTAAGAATGAAAGAATATTAAGAGAACTGTGTGACCAATCCAAACGGAACAATATTCGTATTATAGGAGTACCAGAGGAAGAAGAGAGAGAAAAAGGGATAGAAAGTGTCTTTGAAGAAATAATTGCTGAAACCTTCCCAAAGCTGGGGAAGGAAATAGTCTTGCAGTCCACAAAAGCCCACAGATCTCCCAACACAAAGGACCCAAGGAAGACAACACCAAGACACATAATAATTAAAATGGCAAATATCAAAAGAAAGGACAGAGTATTAAAGGCAGCTAGAGAGAGAAAAAAGATCACCTACAAAGGAAAATTCATTAGACTTTCATCAGACTTCTCAAAAGAAACCTTACAGGCCAGAAGAGAATGGCATGATATATTTAACGTTATGAAACAGAAGGGCCTCAAACCAAGAATATTGTATCCAGCACGATTATCATTTAAATATGATGGAGGGATTAAACAATTTCCAGACAAGCAAAAGCTGAGAGAGTTTGCCTACCATAAACCACCTCTACGGGATATCTTAAAGGGACTACTTTAGAGGGAAGCACTCTTAAGGCAAAAAAGATGTCACCAGAGAAAATAAAATCATAGTAAAGAAAGAAGACCATCCAAATACTAACTAAAGGCAAAGAATAAAACACTTGGTATATAAAGAATGGAGGAGGAAGAATAAGAAGGGAGAGAAATAAAGAAACATCAGACTGTGTTTACAATAACTTACCAAGAAAGATAAGTTAGATTGCTAGATAGTAAAGAAGCAACCCCTGAACCTTTGGTAACCACGAATCTAAAGCCAGCATTGGCAATAAGTACATATCTATCAATAATAACCCTACATGTAAATGGACTGAATGCACCATTCAAAAGACACAGAGTAATGGAATGGATAAAAAAGCAAGACCCATCTATATGCTGCCTACAAGAAACTGACCTCAAATCAAAGATATACACAGACTAAAAGTGAAGGGATGGAAAAAGATATTTCATGCAAACAACAAGGAGAAAAAAGCAGGTGCTGCAGTACTTGTATCAGACAAAATAGACTTCAAAACGAAGAAACTAGCAAGAGATAAAGAAGAACATTACGTAATGATAAAAGGGTCAGTCCAACAAGAGGATATAACCATTTTAAATATATATGCACCCAATAAAGGAGCGCTGGCATATGTGAAACAAATACTAACAGAATTAAAGGAGGAAATAGAAAATAATGCACTCATTTTAGGTGACTTCAACACACCACTCACTCCAAAGGACAGATCAAACAGACAGAAAATAAGTAAAGACACAGAGGCACTGAACAACACACTAGAACAGATGGACCTAACAGACATCTACAGAACTCTACACCCAAAAGGAACAGGATACACATTCTTCTCAAGTGCACATGGAACATTTTCCAGAATAGACCACATGCTAGGCAACAGAAAGAACCTCAGTAAAGTCAAAAATATTGAAATCCTACCAACCAACTTCTCAGATCACAAAGGTATAAAACTAGAAATAAATTTTAGAAAGAAATCAAAAAGCCTCACAAATACATGGAGACTTAACAACATTCTCTTAATTAATCAATGGGTTAACGACCAAATCAAAACAGAAATCAAAGAATATATGGATACTAATGACAAAAACAACACAAAGCCACAACTCCTGTGGGACGCAGCAAAGGCAGTTTTAAGAGGAAAGTACATTGTAATCCAGGCCTATTTAAAGAAGGAAGAATAATCCCAAATAAACAGTCTAAAGACACAATTACTGAAAATGGCAAAAGAAGAACAAATTAGGCCCAAAGTCACCAGAAGGAGGGACATAATAAAGATCAGAGAAGAAATAAATAAAATTGAGAAGAATAAAACAATAGAAAAAATCAATGAAACCAAGAAATGGTTCTTTGAAAAAATAAACAAAATAGATAAACCCCTAGCCAGACTCATTAAGAGAAAAAGAGAATCTACACACATAAACAGAATCAGAAATGAGAAAGGAAAAATAACGATGGACCCCACAGAAATACAAAGAATTATAAGAGAATATTATGAGAATCTGTATGCTAACAAGCTGGAAAACCTAGAAGAAATGGACAACTTCTTAGAAAAATACAACCTTCCAAGACTGACCAAGAAAGAAACAGAAAAACTAAACAGATCAATCACCAGCAATGAAATTGAAGCGGTAATCAAAAAACTACCCAAGAACAAAATGCCCGGACCAGATGGATTCACCTCTGAAATCTACCAGACATATAGAGAAGAAATGACACCCATTCTCCTTATAGTTTTCCAAAAAATAGAAGAGGAGGGAATACTTCCAAACTCATTCTATGAAGCCAGCATCACTCTGGTACCAAGACTGGGCAAAGACCTCACCAAAAAAGAAAATTACAGACCAACATCCCTGATGAACATAGAGGCAAAAATACTTAACAAAATATTAGCAAACTGAATGCAAAAATACATCAGAGGATGATACACCATGATCAAGTAGGATTCATCCCAGGGATGCAAGGATGGTACAACATTCAAAAATCCATCAACATCATCCACCACATCAACAAAAAGAAGAACAAAAACCACATGATCATCTCCATAGATACTGAAAAAGCATTTGACAGAATTCAGCATCCATTCATGATTAAAACTGTCATCAAAATGGGTATAGAGGGCAAGTACCTCAACGTCATAAAGGCCATATATGACAAACCCACAGCTAACATCATACTTAACAGCTAGAAGCTGAAAGCTTTTCATCTAAGATCGGGAACAAGACAGGGATGCCCACTCTCTCCACTGTTATTCAACATACTACTGGAGGTCCTAGCCACAGCAATCAGACAAAACAAAGAAATACAAGGCATCCTGACTGGTAAAGAAGAAGTCAAATTGTCACTATTTGCAGATGACATGATATTGTACATAAAAAACCCTAAAGACTCCACTCCAAAACTACTAGAACTAATACCTGAATTCAGCAAAGTTGCAGGATACAAAATTAACACACAGAAATCTGTTGCGTTCCTATACACTAACAGAAAGAGAAATGAGAAAAAAAATTCCATTCACAATTGCATCAAAAAGAATAAAATACCTAGGAGTAAACCTAAGGAAGGAAGTGAAAGACCTGTACTCTGAAAACTACAAGACACTCCCACGAAAAATTAAAGAGGACACTAACAAATGGAAATGCATCCCATGCTCTTGGCTAGGAAGAATAAATATTGTCAAAATGGCTATACTACCTAAAGCAATCTACAGATTCAACGCAATCCCTATCAAACTACCAACAGCTTTCTTCAATGAACTGGAACAAATAATTCTGAAATTCATATGGAACCACAAAAGACCCCGAATAGCCAAATCAATCCTGAGAAGGAGGAATAAAACAGGGGGAATTACGCTCCCTGACTTCAAGCTCTACTACAAAGCCACAGTAATCAAGACAATTTGGTATTGGCACAAAAACAGACCCACAGACCAGTGGAACAGAATAGAAAATCCAAACATTAACCCAAACATATACAGTCAATTAATATTTGACAAAGGAGCCTTGGATATACAATGGGGAGATGACAGCCTCTTCAGCAGCTGGTGTTGGAAAAACTGGACAGCTACAAGTAAGAGAATGAAACTGGACTACTGTCTAACCCCATACACAAATGTCAACTCAAAATGGATCAAAGACCTGAATGTAAGTCATGAAACCATAAAACTCTTAGAAAACAAAACGTAGGCCAAAATCTCTTGGACATAAACATGAGCGACTTCTTCATGAACATATCTCCCCAGGCAAGGGAAACAAAAACAAAACTGAACAAATGGGACTATATCAAGCTGAAAAGCTTCTGTACAGCAAAGAACACCATCAGTAGAACAAAAAGACATCCTACAGTATGGGAGAATATATTCATAAATGATGTATCTGATAAGGGGTTGACATCCAAAATATATACAGAACTCATGCACCTCAACAAACAAAAAGCAAATAATCCAATTAAGATACAGGCAGAGAACATGAATAGACATTTCTCCAAAGAAGAAATTCAGGTGGCCAACAGGCACATGAAAAGATGCCCAACATCACTAATCATCAGAGAAATGCAAATTAAACCACAATGAGATATCACCTCACACCAGTAAGGATGGCCAACATCCAAAACACAAACAACAACAAATTTTGGCGAGGATGTGGAGAAAAGGGAACCCTCCTACACTGGTGGTGGGAATGCAAATTAGTTCAGCCATTGTGGAAAGCAGTATGGAGGTTCCTCAAAAAACTCAAAATAGAAATACCATTTGACCCAGGAATCCCACTGCTAGGAATTTACCCTAAGAATGCAGCAGCCCAATTTGAAAAACACAGATGCACCCCTATGTTTATCACAGCACTATTTACAATAGCCAAGAAATGGAAGCAACCTAAGTGTCCATCAGTAGATGAATGGATAAAGAAGATGTGGTACATATACACAATTAAATATTATTCAGCCATAAGAAGAAACTAATCCTTCCATTTGCAACAACATGGATGGAACTAGATGGTATTATGCTCAGTGAAATAAGCCAAGTGGCAAAAGACAAATATCAAATGATCTTACTCATATGTGGAGTATAAGAACAAAGATAAAACTGAAGGAACAAAACAGCAGAAGACTCAGAGAACCCAAAAATGGATTAACCGTTACCAAACGGAAAGGGACTGGGGAGGATGGGTGGGAAGGGAGGGACAAGGGGGAAAAAGGGGAATTAAGATTAGCAGACGTAATTAATGTTGGGGTGGCGCAGGGAGGGTTGTACAAATCAGAGAAGAAAAGTAATGATTCTATACCATCTCACTATGCTGATGGACAGTGACTGTAATGGGGATGGTGGGGGGGACCTGATGAAGGGGGTAGTTTAATAACCATAATATTGCACATGTAATTGTAGATTAATGATACCAAAATAAGTAATTTAAAAAGTTTGTTTACAATTTTGGCAGTGTATTAGAGTTCCAGTTGTTCCACATTCTCACCAACAAATGATAGTGCTGGTCATTTCAATTGCAGCCATTCTGGTAAGTGTGCAGGAGTATTTCATTTAGGTGTTAATTTTCATATCCCCTATATATACACAGAATGAGAAATTTTTATACATCAGCCATTTGGATATCCTATTTTGTGAAGTGCCTATTCAAATATCTTGCCCATTTTTATTTGGGTTACTTAGTATTTTTCCAGGTTTTGTTATTGTTTATAGCAGAGAGTAAGTTCTATACCAGCTACTCAATTGTGACCAATTTAACTGCTTTCAAAGTGATTTATAAATTGCAAAGTAGTGTAAGAACATGCCATTATTCATTATCATTAATAATACTGTTTTTAAATTTTAATTAAAACATTTGAATTAGGGAACAGAGATTTCTGATTCTTGCTCCCTTGTTCAAAATGTCACTGTGCCTGGCAAAATTCTTTACCAATGGGAATATTTATTTGAGCAAGAGTTTAAGTCTTTGAGACAAGAGTTTCCCAATTCCACATAAATTCTATCTCTTAACAGTGTGCACTTTCTTTCTTATCACATAATATGTGAGGAACAATTTAAATCATTCATGAGATATGTATTCAACAAACATTACACCTTAAAATGTCAACAGGAGTGCAAGCCCCAGGAAGTAGTGTAAAATAGTAGAAGTGGCATGAACTTTGAAGTCAAAAGGCCTGATGTGACATACCAGCTCTGTCACTCACTGATTATATAAACTTCGGTCATTTATTCAACAACTCTACTCCTTATTTTTTTTCCTTTACAAATAGGATGGATCATATTCTGTACCTTCCTTACTTCAAAGAATTATGACCTGGCTCAACTGAGATTATTTATTTGAAATATGAAGTTGTAATAAAAACTATCATTTACTGCATGCTTACTAAGTATCAGATTTTGAAAAGGCACAATTAAAAGGTATTCTGCTTAATCTTTGCAACAATCCTGTGATGTATACATTATTATTCCAGTTTTTATTCATAAGGAGACAGTGTCAGGTGGGGTCAGGTAGCTTGCCTATAATCACACAACTTACTTGCAAACCCAGACCTATTATACGTCTGAAGGCAACTACTTCAACTGTTTTTATCATATTTACAGTACAATCACTAAGTTGCTGTATAAATGTAGCCAGGTCTAATAATTGAATAGTGCACAAAGTATTAGTATATAGTTCTATTTAATCCTCCCTAACACCCTAAAACACTTTTTTTCTTTTAATCAAAGAGACAAAAAAAGTAGGTGTTTCAGCACTTAAACTTTAATGGGCAAGTACTATTCCCATTCAAGACATTTTACCAGTGAGGACTGATGATCATGCTTTCATTGGTTCAAGAGGGAAGAAGTGTGGACATGGAAGAACTCTTGTTCTTCCCTGGGAATAACCAAATGAGAGTAAATATAAGAGAAATTCTTTTTCCCTGTGATCAACAATTATGTTCAAGGAATAATCCCACCCAAGAACCACCTGTAGCCTCCATTTCAATAACTCAGGCTTTGTTTTCAACACAGTATGGATTACAGGATTACCCCAGAAGGGAATCAATGGTGCCAGCTTCCTTGTCCGTACGTAGTGACCCTGGTGTATTCATAATTGGTACATCCAAGATCCAAAGAACTGTGCAGTAAGGACATGCTGAGATTTATCTGGCAAGAGAAAACATTCTGGTTGAATCTAAAATGAGCTGTGTTTGTCAACCTCATCTGCCTGGTGCCAATGAAGACCCAGGGGAGATGGAAATAGTAGAAATGAGAAGAATACTAGAGCTCAAGAAACGATGCTTCCTGGCTGAGCAGAAACTGTGGCTTATATTAAGTTATAGGAGGCCTGGGGAAAACACAGTAACGTTAATTAATAAAACTTCCAACTTTTAAATAACTCTTAAGTTTATAAAATGCATTCACATGGACCACCTCAGTTCTCTGAGGGACTCTATGAGGTGTTATTACTGATTCTCTTGTTTGGGTGAGGATAACGTGGATCAGAGAGGTCACACGGGCTACACAGCTAATGAGAGGCAGAACTCAGGCTCTTGGTTCCCAGATCAGTTCATTTCCAGTATGCTGGATTGTTTTCAGGGAACCAGAACCAGAACCTAATAAAAAAATGAGAGTCTGGACAAAGCAAATAGATTGAGTGAGGGACAGAATGCTATAACTCACAAGAGTCAGAAAATGTCTCATTTAACAGCTTAGAACAGAGAGGAAGACAAATGTGTTATATCCAAAACAACACAAATTATAGTGGGAAATTAATTGGCATCTTTCAGGATGGAGCAGCAGATTGGATCCAGGATATTCTTGCTGCATGATGGAGTCCACCACCTAATGAATAGCTGTATTATGATTATGAGTAAGTCACTCAATGCCACTGAACATCTATTTCCTTGTTTGTAAACTGTAAAGAGTGCAGAAGGAAAAGAAAAAAAAAAGGAGAGAAGAAGGAAGGCAGGGAAGGAGGGAGGGAGCAGGGAGAAAAGTAAGGAAGGAAAACAATTTAAGGGTGAGGAAATGTTTAAACACAGGAATAGAATATATAAGTATCACAGTAGTGGTGAGGTGAGGGCATATCAGACTCTACCCATGAACAGAATAAGAGGTTTGGAACTTAGTCACTCACTTAATTCATACATTTATTAAGTTGTTCATTTATTCACTTAATAATCAATTACTGATAACAACTTTGTACCTTGTTACTAGAAACTAAAGGCAAAGAAATGGATAAAACATAGCTCCCATCTTGAAGGAACTCTCAGAGTGGAAGATGGACAAGTAAACCGATAAATTCAATATTATATAGCGTGAGTACCTAGAGATTATAAAACACAGGGAAATCGTCACTTAATTTTGTGTCTGGTGATTGGATAGCTGAGAGTTTGGAAAGGGGTGGGGTTTATTAGATCAGGTTTCTCCTGGAATAGGTGACAGGACGACCATCAAGGAAGAGTCAGAATTAACCATACAAGAGGTATGGGGGAGAGGACTGAGAAATGCATAAGGTCTTTTCAGTCTGAGAGTGGAGAAGAATGAACACAGAGTAAAAGGTGAGAGAGAATGATGAGTTTAAGAAAATAAAGTTTGGTCCTGTTGAAAATCAAAGAAGGGGAGCAGAGATGGGGCTGAAGCTGAACAGATTTTCAGAAGCCAGACTGTGAGCTAGATGAGGACATGTGGGCTTTACCCTGAGGACAGTGGGCGGTCTCTGAATGATCTTAACCAGGGCAGTGTTACATTGCTTTTAGAGACTGTTCTGGGCTCATTAGGGGAAGAACTGAAGTCTGGTGGTGAGTCTGGATGCAAAGAATCTGAGTTGGGAGGCTCTGCCCTGATCTGAATAAAGCTGATGTAGACCTGTACTCAGTGTGGCCATGGAAGTGGGCCTCAGACTCACAGCTCCTGAGTGTGCAGTCCCGAATTAAAAGCACAACTCAGGCGGATATATTCTCAGGTCTTCAGGTTCCCTGACTTTCTCTGTTACACATAATGACTGTGCTGATATATTTTAAACAAAATATCCTTCAACTTTAAAAACCTTCTGCATATTTCTACCCTTTACCACTCTCCCCTGGAAAACACCTATTAAATTATTCTGGGGTAAAAAGTTCTTCAGGAAGAGGTAGCTGAACAAACCCCTGTCAGCTGATGCCAGCTCCCTGAAAGGCAGTGATGGAAAATCCCACATCCCCTACTTCTCTGACACATGCGACCCATCTCCACCCAATTTCAAAGAAACAAAAGATGTCTCAAGGACTGCTTTGGAAAAATAACCACTCAATAGGATGTGACTAGGCTGTTTCCATGGCAATTCAAGCTTTCTTACAATGTGGTAATTTCTGAAAATGGAAAATTCCTTTTGTCTCCTAATGTTACTTTTGTTGTAGTATGTAGGTATTCACACTCACACAGAGACAATTCAGGTAAAAAAAAAAAAGAAAGAAAGAAAAGTAAAGTAAAAGACTTGAGTCTCTTGGTTATTTTCCCACTTCCTACAGCTCACTAGCCTGGGGAGATTGTTGAGCTTTTTAAGGGATGTATCAAATAGAGTGTCAATGTGGGTGCTGAAGAAAGGATTATCCTAGTATTTAGGCCTATTTTTTTTTTTAATACAGGCATTTCAGGAAAATAGGACACTGTGCATAATATCCACCTCTCCCAAACTCTCTGAAGGACACATCATACCTGAAATGGCAATTTCTTCCCAATTAAAAACTGTTACCAGGCCAGGGATGAGGTACCCTAGCCATCCAGAGAAATCCAACCTAGAGGCCACAGGTTACCTGACAGTAACTCTCAGCTCCATCCCCATATAGGGCCAGAGTTTGAGGACTCTGATGTAAGTTTGTTTTTGTGTCATAGTTTAAAGCTAGAACTTCCCTTGCAGCAGTGATTCTCAACCAGGGGCAATTATGACCCCCATGGGACATTTGGCAATGGCTGGAGACATTTTGGGCTGGCACAACTAGAAGAGAGGTGAGGGCAGGGAGGTTGCACAACTGACGTCCAGTGGGTAGAAGGAAGGGATGGTGCTAAACATTCTGCCAAGTTCATGACAGCCCCCATGACAGAGAACTACCCCTCCTAAAATGCCACTAGTACAAGGTTTGAGGAAATCCGCCTTACAAGTTGAGGATGCTGCTAACACAGAGGCAGCGGGTCAATCATTGGTAAACAGATTTGCCTTCAAGGGTTGAACTGGAAAAATGCATCTAAGTGGATCTGTGCTGTGAGCGTGAAGGGTCTCAATGACTCATTTCAAATTCTGTAAATGTCAAGAGTTTGGTCTACAATTAGGCATATGAGGAAAAAGACATAACGGTTCCCGGAGCCAGGTGAGTCCATTCATTTTTTAATTTACATATTCATTGATTTTTTTTTTCAATAAGTTGCAGGTACTGGATCAGGTACCAAGAATTCCACAATAAACAAAGCAGAGGGACCTGCCTTCATTGATCTCCTTGTCTGGCAGCACAATCAAATATTTAATAACAGAGTAAGTGCTGTGTAGGCAAAGTACAGCTTCTTTGAGTATAAATTAGTAGATCTAATCTAGAAGGGAAAACTTCCTAGAGAAAAATGACTTTAAATCAAGATATGATTGATGAGAAAAAAGTTGGAATTATAGATCTTGGAGATATGTCTGTAGGCCCAAACTGGTATGTAAATTGTGCAGTGAAGTTCAGGCCACTAGGGAAAGGTCTGTGAAGAGGCCATGTCTGGAATGTTTTAATCACTTATGCTTTTTTGAGTTCAGGTGTTTTAACAATTTGTAGAAGGAGAATGAGATGTTGATAAGGACAAACAGCAGATAGATAAAAAATTGAGACGAGGCTGGGCCAACCTGGAAAAATAAATTAATACCAACAGCAAACTAATTATGCACAAGAACCTGAGTTTACATATCGACCACAGTTCCAATAAATACTAATTGAGTTCATCCTCTATGCCAAGCAAATGTTTTAGTTATATATAAAAAAAATTATAAGCTGAGGGTTGAAGTAAGTTAAGAGTCAAATAATCCAATAGCCTAGTAGTATCCTATTTTACAGGATCCCAAATCAAAAATTATGGTTGGCTCTTTTTGTTTTACTCACCTGTACAGAAATGGGGGTCAAGGTTATTTGAAACTGGTTGACATTTCTTCTAGCTAGTGCCAGTTCTATTGCTTTTCTCCATCAAGCTTTTTGTTTTTCATAAACAGTTTACATGTTATTGTGTGGATATTTTAAGTAAAATTTTGTGTCAAAGTATGCAAATCATAGATATTTTAATAAATTTTCATAAGCACATTTAGATAACTGCCAGTTAGATCCAGACATAAAATATTACCAACAGCCCAGAAACCTCTTTTGTGGCTCTTCCCAGGAAACAACCCTGCCAAGATAACCACTGCCTTGATTTTTGTCACCGTAGCTTAGTTTTGTCCATTTTTGAAATACCTTAAAATACAGTATTTTATCACCTGTGCCTGGTTCTTCTTTCTTAAAGTTTTATGAGATTACCTACTTTGGGGCATGAAGTTGTTAATTACCTTTGCTGTGTTGCAGTACTTTGTAGATATAAACTTTGATAAATTGTGATTTCATTTCCATTCAATCCGCAAGCTTTTATTGGTTTCCACTGTGATTTCTTTATTGATATTCAGATTATATGAATGTACATTCCTTAATTTTCAGATATCTCTGATTCCTTTATGATTTTTATTAATTTCTAGTTTTAATCTTTTTCTGTTCAGACAGCCTACTCTATAATTTCAGTCCTTACACTTGACTGCTCCTAGTGATGGTGACTGTACCAGGGTCTTCCAGTTACAGTTTTTCTGATGACAAGAGAACTCCAAAGAATGGCATTCAATTCTAGGAGGACTGAATACTCAGTCTTAGAATGCAATACTTCAGAGGTGCTTTATTTTTGAGAGTTTTTTTCTAAAACAGTGGTTCTTAACTTTTACCATGTATACAGATTATATATATGTGTGTATGTGTGTTTGTGTGTGTGTGTGTGTGTGTGCATTCAACTCATGCCATAAGGTAGAATGATGATATACATTATTCATAACTGAGAAAGTGACAACTCTGGTAGCATAAGTTCTTCTTGGGAGACAATCATCCATGGAGTTCATGCTTCTGCATATCTTGTGAGCAGAGACACTGACAGCTATTGGTCTAGAATATCTTTTCAAGACTGTTTTATAACTAATAAATAGAGATGTCTCCTCTGGGGCAGAGAAAGGCTTGTTTGCTATCTGGTATAATGAAGATAATATCTCTGGTCAGGGCAAAGGCTGGACAGGTTTGCATGCAGCCAATTATAACTATTAGGATATCCTACGATTGTGATTCCTTAGCTATGTCGATTCAAACCACTATGTGTAGAGCATCTGACTGGGCTGTTCTGCCTCATTCTTAGGTGACTGAAGTGCAAGAGGAATTTATGTTAATAAGACCTAAAGTTCATCATGCTTGCTATACAATGAGTAACAATCCTTTATTTCTGACCCATGAGTTTCATGTTTTCTGTCATCATCCATGAAATTGTGTCAGGCTAGCTTGTTAGCTTTCAAGTAGAATGAAATCTCAATGCTTCACAGTTCTTGGTAGAAGCATGGTCTGGTATCCCTTGCCATTGGTTACACTTTGATCATATATTGGGACATAATGTGGGACAATTTGTTACTTTGGCTTTACTTTGTTATCCTAATAAATTTACTTGTATAAACACAACTATCTTGTGTTTATATTAATTATGAAAGTTATATAGAAAGTATTTGGGAGTCCAGGATTCTTTTTCTTAGGGTAGGAGTTTTAAACTATTATTATTAATTTTTAATTCCAGGGACACATTTGGTCATTTTGTAAAGCCCATAGACCCCTTTTCATAATAAAGTATTTAAATCCATAGAAACATAGAATTCCAAAAGCAGTTCATCATTTTGAAATAGAGTTATCTAAATATTTAAAAATCAGTTTGTCATAATAATATGTTGCTTTTATTAATGTATTAAATGAAAGATCTAGCATGGAACTAATAACCACTATAATTGTCAAGTAGTCACAGGTGCAAATAATATTTCAAAATATCTTCAACAACGGTAATACGATGTGAAAATACATTTGATTCTATTAATGGACTGTTGCTATTAACTCAGTTACTGCTATTACTAGTGTAGTTTTGTGTTCTACAATAATAAATGAAGGTGATGTTAAATTTCAAATACAGGATAGTAAAAATAAACATTATTCCCCCATTCTGATTAATGGACTCCTTGTTTAGAATCCCTGACCTAGACTCTCTGAAGAACTTTAAGATGACCTTGAAAAAGTCAAAGCAGAGTGCATTAACTGAATAGTGTTTTTCTCCTTAATTAATATCCTCCATGGAACACTGTGATTTGACTTCTCAAGCACATTTCAAAGGTGTACATTTTTTGATCCAGGTTAATGTAAATCACAGTCCTTTTGATTCCCAGAGTTAACAGAAGAGTTGTCTTTTTCACTTCTATTGCTTCTGGAGTACTATATGCTTTAAAACATCCAGAGGATGCTGAGATTTGGGAATCTTTCCAACAGTCTCAGATTTCCTGGAGTAAAGTTTTAATTTTTATGGGCCAGGGGGGTACCTAGTGTCTAATATGAACATCACAGGCACAAAAGTGAGAGTTTAGGTCCATCCAGAACAGTCTGCTTGACCAGTGGGAAGAACAAAAGGAAAGGCAGATATATAGACATATAAGCTATTCTGTCTCATGTTACACGTCAACTCATTATAAATGATTGGGGATGAGGATGAGGGAGAGTTGTAAAGTATTTGTTTTTATAATCTTATTCAAATCTGATGAAAAGCTAAGCCTGAAAAACACGAATACATGTCAACAGATTATGTTTTATTCTTTTTTCCCATAAAATTATTTAAGAGCACACACAGACACAGTCTTTTTAATTTCATACTGATTTTCACATAAATGATTACATAAGATCTTCACAACCATACTTTTGGGGTACAAATCACCAGTTTCAAATTATAGATGGAGATTCAGAAATTTGATGTCTTGAATAAAGTCGTTGATTTTAAGTTGGATCATTTCTCCCTGGCCCTGCTGAACCAGGGCCTAGCTATCTGAGAAATCTCTATTCAAAAAGTTTTCCTTTCTTGAACTATTTGAATTGAATCTTTTTATTTTGGTGATTACTCATATAATATAAAAAGAACAGTGTTAATGACTATCGCAATAACAACATAAAACTTTATTGCATAGAATGATCACATGACAGTGAAACCAAATGCATATCCAGAGTAAGAGGCCTCAGAGCCCTTGTTCTTAGCCACAGTTGCAAATCTTTTCCTTTGCTTTGTCCTTGGTCTCTGAGGGGTCCAATGCCCTTCTCGACATTCTTCTATTCTCCAGGCCATTACCATTAATCAATACAAATTTCTCCCTCATCTCAGATCATAAATCACCAGGCTATCCTACTGTTGCTAGGTAATGGCTCTGATGAGCTAATTCACACCAAGGTGTGAATGAATAATGATGGTTTTATAATTTTTTCACTTGGGAGTCTGTTTGCATTTTAAAAGAGGGCCACTGTCCTGCCAATGGGTTTTAGCCCCAGACAAGTTTACTATGGATTCAATGAGACCAAAGAAATGACAATGGAATGTTCTTGGGGTGAAAGGGTTATACCCAACTTTATTCCCACAGTGGCAGGTCAATCACTAGAATCCCATCCACTCAGAGCAAGTCTGCATGCAGCAAGCCGGTCTCTGCCTCTGGACTTCTCTATGCCTGCAGCTGTGTCAGTTTCTGTGCTTGGAGCTGCCACCTCTTCAGTCTCATCTCTGCTCTCCTGCAGCCTTGCAGCCGTGCCACCATGTCACGCAGAGCACTGGGCAGAGCTCTTTACATAGTCAATAACAACATATTGCCCACAAAAGTGTAGTGAGCCAGCCAGCCAGGGCAAGGTGAGAATCCTGGCCACAGGAAACTTCATTTTATCCACAGCCACAAACACTTTTCCAGTAAAGTATGAAATATGGAGATTTCTGAGACTATTTTCAGGCAGATGAAGGGAGAAGTAATGTTTGGTGAAGAGGGGTTTAAGCATCTCTGAAACTACCTGGTTTTCAAAAATTTGAAGAAATAGAGGGAGTTGGTAAAAGAGAGGCAAGATATGCCAATCCTTTCTGAAGAATGTTGGTAAGTCATAGTTTTCTCCACAAAGGGAATTCCTGGTTGTCATTCGCCCCAGGATAAATTACTGCATCTGCTCAGATACTCCTCTACGGTAAATATCCATCCTATTTCAGATCATTAACATGACAGCAGAAGATTACTGACATCCAGGACTCAGCTACCTCTCTTGGTCTTGAAACTCCATTGCAGGGCTTCAGAATCTTTTTTTTTAATGTTTGGGGGTTTGGTGATGAGGTTCCTCTTCATTGTATTGAGATATAAGTTGATGTGTTGCATTCTATAAGTTTAAGGTATACAACATGTTCATTTGATACATTTCTATATTGCAAACCTTCATTCATCCCTCATGGGATGGTTCCTCTCTTCTGTAAAGGTTCTACATTTAAACTAATTGGAATTTCTGAAAAATAAAAAGAAACAAACAAAAAGCCTAGAAAATTGTCCATTCCTTCAAAGTGCTTCTAACACTTTGCCTTTTTAAATTGTGGGGATGGCTTTATTCTTGGAGTCACAAAGCCTAGATTTAAACCCAATTCCAGAACAATCTATGTAAACATGAGTAAGATACATAATCTCTTCTCACATTCCTTATCAATAATATATGGAAAATAATATTATCCATCATATAGGATTGGTGGAAGGATTAAATGAGTTATACATTTACCTACTTAGAAAAGTACTAGGAAAATAATAAGCTCCTCACATTTCTTTTCATATTTATTTCCTTTTGTAGGTAGTACTTATGATTAAAATATACCAGATTATGTTTTTATTACTAATTAAACAGTTGATTCAATTTTTAAATTGATCTGTATTGTTTAATATATGGCACATTAAGAGCTATCATTAGTTTTCAGGCATTTTTGATCTGTGATATAAATACAGTACTGTTTGTAAGACCCAGGTGGAATCAGAGCATCTCTGATTTGTAATTGATTCAATTTATGGGTGGACTAGTTGGCCCAAAAGTCAGTGATGCATATTCACGTTAGGGAAAGTTATCATCATCACTCTTGCAGAGAAGTAAGGCTGCATAAATTATATATAAGCTTTATTTTAATATCTGATTATGTCTACTTCAACACATAATTCTGATGCCCTACTGTCTTTTTACAATATAACTGAAAATCCAAGTACAACATTACTTTGAAGAGTTCACGCAAACCCACTTTTGTGAAGGAAAGCAACACATACACAAGCCAAGATCAAAATCTGAAACCTTTGTTGTCAGTCCAACAGCGTGCTCACCACTTTCAGGAAAGGCTCTCAGAAGAAACTCTGGGCTTTGCTAGCTCCCTTGAGATTAGAGCTCCCTCTAGCAGCTGCAGTTGTTAATATCTATTTACAACTTCCTTAAGCCTTGTAAGAATTAAAATCCCAACTGCTTTTAGTCTCTCCAACTGAATCCTATCAACTTCAGTTGGAAATCCTAAGTCTTCTGAGGCTTTTCTCTCTATTTGTTGCTTGAGTCACTCTGAACTTCTCCTAAAGGAGATGAACACGTTTCCACTCTCTCTCCTTCATTTCTTCACATACATTTCTTCCAGGCTATGCTGTTTTCCTAAATCACGCAGCCTTGATTCTTAAAGGAACTAGGTACTTACTCACTTAGAATCCATCTATAGAAACAACAGAAAATATTTCTTATAGGCTTTTAAAAAGACTCTCTTTCTGCGATAGCCTGGGAAGGTTTGGTTTACAATGGGGATTGTGAATGCTTCCCATAAAAACCAGGGTTTATTTTCTGCCTGTTGCCCATTCACTGTTTTATTGTTTGTTTCAGTGTGTGTAGCAGAGTTCTCACACCGCATGACCCAACTGCCTCTGCCTGCATAAAACATGATGCTCTGCCCTGAACAATGCTGGAATATATTACATAAATTTCCCTTTGATATCCAGCATGTTTTCTACTCTAATAGAATCTGAGCAGAATCACATGTCCTTTCCCCCAGTGTTCCCGACGTGCCTCATAACTCTCTCTTCTGTGAATCCAATAACCATCTCCAAGCCATTAGAAGGGATATGTTTCAGTGAAGGGTGGAAGCAGCGCAGGAGGGCAGAGCCAAAGATGATCTAGCAAGTAGTTACATGCTAGCAATCGAGCACAGACAGAGTGCAAAGGATCAGGTGGATACACAATCAACCATCATTACTCAGATTTCTTGTAGGAATGGAGCATTCTGATTATAATGTGGAGTGAACCCCAAATCAATCTTATTTCAAATCTCATTGTAAACTTTCCTGAATTGCTGAGGTTCCTTCTTGTGCAAGATATTGCAGTTTGGTTTACTTCACACCCATTCTCCTGGTTCATGCCAACTTCCAGCTTGCAGCAGAGGCAGACACTCTTCTCCAGGCTCCTTTGTTACTAGGGGTGATAATGTGCCCAGTTAAGTCCAAAGATGTAACTTGACAGCTGTTACTAGGATTCCTTATAAAGTTTTTGCTTTCTGTAAAGGGAAAAAAGGACAGCGAGGGGTAGCACCCTTTACCAACTGAATGTTTCTGCGAAACCTGGAGCTATAATGCCCATGAGTGACCACAGGGGAAAGACCGAGGTCATCACAGAGACACCAGCATTGATATTGCTGAGACACTAAACCACTGTCACCAACTGCCATCTTCCAGCTACCTTGTTAAGTAAAGGAAAATAAATTAATAGAAAGTACAATTTGTTTGAATCAGGTGTATTGTTTGTTTGATTTATTAACTGCCATGAAAAGTCTTTCTGTTAAAACTACCATGATTTCTTAAGGAGAACGAACTAGAAAATAACTTGATTGATACCTAAGGACTTTCAGGGTTTTGCAATTATTGTTCTAAATACCACAGCTTCATACAAGGTCTGGAAAGTCTCAACAAATTATAAGACCCAGTTTTCTGGATAGGCACAAAGCAGAAATAGCATCAGATGAGACCATCTATGCTTGTCTCACTCTCAGTGAGATCCGCGAACAGCCATTCCACAAAGCTAAGTCTGGAGTTGGGTCACATTGTGCTCTAGTCCTGAGATCCAGCAATTCCATCTTAGGACCCAGAGTGCACCATGAGATTAGAATCCCCACATGTGCTCCGTGTCAAGATAGCATGTCAATGAGTCTGCTGGGAAATGGAAACCTGTGTTCCTGTGTTGTTGATGCCATTCACTCATGGCATTCATTTTTCTGAATCTCATTTTTCTTTCCAGCATAAGATCATGAGTAAATCAGAGATCATATTCTGCTGTCTCTTAAACTAAATTTTGCTTGCAATTGTGTTTTGTTTGCCTGCAGAGGTTTGGGGGTCTATTTTTATTTTTTAAATAAATGTAATTAGTCATATAATATCCATATAAATTCCATATTTCTATAGTTCCTGTTAAAAAGTTACCTGTTTGGCAATGAAGCATTCATATTCTTCTATGAAAATAATCAGCTGGAGTAGAGGAAGTGCTGTCTCATTAAAGCCAGCCTGTATTTTCCACTCCCAACACTGCCTACCAGACCCACCTCACTCACTTATGCTATATACTGGGTGACTGCAGTTATTTGAATTTTGAAGCATTGGAATAGAAAATTGCTAAAATTCCTTTCTAACTCTAAAATTGTCTCTGAAGACACCCATGTTATAGGCTGAATAAATTAAAGCATTAGAGGAGTTGGTTCATAGATTGCAGGAGATGTCTTAAGCTTATGCCACCTCCAAATATTGTAGCATTCTATGACAGGCTAAGATGCTCCTAAGACTTTGATCTATTACTTGACACATGGCTAAGCAAGACAGACTTGAGCTGGTCTTAGAAGTCACTAAAGGGAGCAACACTTCACTTGTCACCATTGATCGGGATGAAAACATTGATAGGTTAAAATCAGGGGTTGCAGGTATGCCCTTCCCCACAGTTTTAAATAAACACAGTCTACCCAGGGCTAAGCAACTGTTTCTTAAGGCATGTTTGTAAATGTGTTTATAAAGCAAGAACCTCCAATCCATCAGGCCTCAAAGAGCTAATCAATATATTCCAATCTGATCTCAGAGAAGTTTGCCTCTGGGAAGTTTAATTTATTTCAACTCATGGCCGTGAAAAAAATGAGCAGCCATGGCATTTTGACAAAATAGAAGAAGTGGACGATGTTGTATCTAGCAACAATTCCATTTCAATTTTCCATTTTATCTGAAAAAAATTACCTCTCTGAATGGAATGACCATGAAAACTGATCAGGCATGGGGCTAGTCTTTGGGCCAAGGTAGGAAGAGTAGTATATAGGTGGCAGCTTGCAAGAGATATTGTTACTCACAGACCATGCTCCCTGTTAAAATATTTCTGGAGAGGGAATAGGAAGCCTGGGAAAGAGTTTTGGTATGTAATCTACTAGATAAATGTCCTTTTAACAGCATTCATATCTAGATATAATCACTTACCATAGCTAAGGTGTTTGCCCCTGAAAAATAAATTCCCCTGATGTCTATAAGGGATGGATATCAAGTGCCATTTCCCTTTTAGAGTTTGGCACAGTAATGACATAAACAAATCCCAGGAGAATATTTCTTATTTTTATGCACCCGAAATAGAATCCAGGTCTATCATATATCCAAAGACAGCACAGCTTTCTGGCTGGCCCCAAGGGAAATATGCAGAGTGGCAGAAATGGAAATGTGTTATCCTGGGAACCCTGCTATATTATAGGCTGCATCAGAGGCATATGCTTGCATAAGTGATGCATCAGTCTCCACTCTTCTTATGCAGATTAAGTGAACAGCACTGTCTATTGTCTTTAAAATACAAAGAGATAATGTCTAGAAGCCAAAAGATAAGGTGAGGAGAGAGATTAAAGAAGGCTAATGGGAAGGGGGCACTTTTTAAATAGAACTTGTTTAAGCCAATTTATCCAGAAAAAGGAACCAGAGTTAGAGAACTGCTCTAGAGAACACAATGTTCTTAAAGCACCTAGAGGAAGACCTCATTCCCCAGAGTTACAAAGATGGGGTTGCAGTTAAGGGATGAGATGTCCTGATGGCCTTGTGGGCCCTCTTTTGGAGAGAGATGTCCAACTGGAGATTCTTACTAGGACCAGGAAAAGCAGCCAGATTCCTTTTGTGGTCTCCCTGGATTCAGTTATGAGAATACAGGAAAACATCCTAGAGATTTCAAAAACAATGGAACATGGAAGAAGGAACACTAGACAATGAAATATTAGTTCTAGCCACTGCTTTGCCACTTATTTTCAATGTGACTTAACTTTGCCATTATTTCCTCATCTCTTAAAGTCATTGCAGTTATAGTTTTCTAAGATCCTATGTAACTCAGAAATGTCACCATCTTTATCTATGATCTCCCATACAACTCCACATTTGTATTTCTCTATATTCTGTTAAAGTGCTAGTTGGTTGGATATATAAATTAAGCTTTTAGGATGACAACTGAATGAGTTAATTCTTATTCTATAAATTTAAACCTCTACGATATTCTTTCTCAAGTAGGAGACATCTATTTTCAAGGTCATGATGGGGAATTGGTATAGAATTGATTTACAGCATTTATTTCCTCCAAAGGCACCCGACCTCATTCTTAAGTTCCAAAGGTTAGAACAGCATAACCAGAAAAGTGCTCCTGAAGAGAGTGACCTGTTTTAAAATACTCTTTGTCAAAGGGAAAATTTATCTGTGGCACTACATTTGGGCTCTCGAATAAGAATCTACTCACTTATCTTCTATAGGTATGGTTGATTATTCAGAGAGGACTGCACTGATTGAAACCTCCCTGATCATTTTCTAGAGAGTTAAATTACAAAGGAACTTACGTTCTGTTACAACATAGCATTCTTTTGATTACAATATATTTTAAATTATACTAAAATACAGACAAAAAGAAATACAGCATTCCAGAATAAGGAAATGACCCTTGTCATTTGTTTGAATTCTGTCAGATTGTTATTAAATAATTCTATCTATTTTTTATCACAAAAGGATAGGGACTAATTGAAAAAGGTTAAGAGTATGAAGGGCAAGATCAAAGTCATATTATTTTTAAAGAAGCTAAAGAAATTTTAGATGTCTACTGTAAGAGAGACTTAATGGTTATTTGTCTCTAGCTTTCATGCATAAGAAAATATAAAAAAGGAGAAAAAATTATATATTTGAATATATATATATTCAGATGAAGTGAACTTTAGCTCTTTGGGGAATAAACAAGAAGACTCCAAACCAATTTATAAAACATCTATTAAGCAAGCCAAGTTTGGTGCTATGGTTCACAGAGAGAAAAAAAAAAAAGTCAAAATAAAACCAAGACACCAAACTACAAATCATTCATTCTTTGGGGAGAGAAATAAGCTCATAAACATATTAGTTATAGGTAAAAGCTCCATGTAGGGGTAGGGCTAAAAGAACTTTGTTTATGTTCTCATGAGGTTTTGTTTAAAGGATACAAACAAAACAGAAGACATGAGATACTATAGATACATCTGACACTATACAGAATTCTCTTGGGTCCAAAACTAGGAATTGTAGTGAATTTATGAGAAGTAGAAGAATAATTTATTGTTTGGGAATGGAATATGGTCTTAAAGATGTCTCCCCCAACCCCCACCTTTTAAAAAATATACTTAGTATCTTTCCCACCTGCAGAGCGGGTCTCATTAGATCCATTTGCTACATCTAACTGGAGAGGCCACCATGGGACACTGTTGCATAAGGAGTCACCCCAGATGTGTTCGGTGTCTTTTATGTGTGGCCTGAATTTCATTGGAATAGTGATCCTCTGGACAATTAAGTTGTGGGCAGGACCACAGAGTTGATTTCATCCAGCACAAATATCCACTGCCTGAGTTTGGATATTTTGCCTCCTTTTCCTATGCTAATGCCCTGCTTCACCTACTCCCTGTCTTAACTCTCTCCTAAGGAAAGAGATGTTGCTTTTTCCTCTTACTATGAACCCAAAATAGACATTGTGCTATGGTTTATTTTCAGGCAGGTTTATTCTTCCTTAAATAAGAACTCTCAGTTTCCTTTCATTGCATTTCTGTTCTGCCTTTGGTATAGTCAGGCCCCAGGGCAGATTGCTCATCTTACAACTTTCCTTTCATGGCAAGGAACTGTTTGTGTAAGTGGATTAAGAGGTTTTCTCTTCCCACAGGCACGGGTGAGCATGGCTTTCCTAGTGAGGAGGCCCTTAGTTGATTTGGGGCATAACTGGTTATGGATTATAAGGTATCTATAAAGCTATTAATAAAGTAAATTTTTATTTACTTTCGTATTATCTCTTCTGCTATAGTACCTTCCAGAATCCTTTGGAAAGTGTGGCTTAACAGTGTATGACTTTATATTTTGGACCTCTGATCATATCACCACTACGGGATCTTACCATAGAGATCAAAGTTGGCATATTGTGATAAGTCTTAGAGTACAAAGAACATTCTATGAGAAAATGGGAGCCATATGTTAACTCAAATTCAAAGCATCTGGGATGAGATCGTGTTTAGGCACATCAGACTGAGTTTGCCTATTAATGAGGCTTTCTACCTTGTGGAGAAACCCTGGGTGATGGTTCATATGATGTGTCCAGCCATGTAACAGGCCGCGGGACACTCATATCAAACATTATTTCTCATTTAAGAATGAGATTAGCATTTGAATAGGTGGACTCAGTAGAGTCGGTTACCCTCCCCAGTGTGGGTGGTCATTTTCCAATCCTTTGAGGCCCAGGATAGAACAGAAGGTGGAGGAAGGAGGAACTGTCCCCACGGCTGAGCTGGGCCATCTTGTCTCATCTTCTGCTCTTGCTCTGGGATTTACACCATTAAGTTTCCTGGTTCTCAGGCCTTCAGACTTGGACTCAATTATACCGCTGGCTTCTCTAGGTTTCCAGCTTGCAGACCATGGATTATCGAACTGGCTCCATAACTGTGTGAGCCAATTCCTCACAATTAATCCCTTCCTCCCTCTTTTCCTCCCTTTCCTTCTTTCTCTCCCCACTACTCATTCTGTTTCTCTGGAGAATGCTGACTGATAAACCCTAAAAGGGATTTCTAAGTCCCTTAACTTAACCTGTACTACAATACCACTGTCTTTACTTGATTTTAATACTACTTTTAACAATATGGTTAGTACTAATATTTTCAAGAGCTACAAGTGTTCAGAACTATTAGGTAGGCACCATTCTAAGATTTTCTAAATTAATGCTTATAACAATTCCTGTGGTAGATATTACTATAAAAAAATTTGACACTTATGAAAATTGTCCTCCATCACACAGAATTCAGTTTTCTACTGCTGCAAAGCCAGTCATCCCAAATTCTGTGGCATATAACCAGATTTATTATCTCTCCTGGCATTGGTAGTTGACTAGGCTTAGCTAGACAGTGCTCACCCTGGGTTTTGCATGCAAAGTCAGACACTGATTGAAGCTGTAACCATCACTGAGGCTTCTTCCCTCACATGCCAGGCCCCTAGGCTGGAAGGACTCGGTAAACTGAGGACTGGAACACATGGGACTCTGAGGGCATCTTTCTCTATTTGTATATGATCTCTCCATGATTTTTCCAGCATGATAGCTTCAGGGTAACCAGACTTCCTACAGGGGTTCATGAAGCACATTTCCTGACAGAGTTGCCTGGAAAATGTATCACATTTTTTGAAGTAGACTCAGAAATTACACAATGTTACTGTCACCGTATTCCATTTGTTAGAAGCAAGTCATTAAGGCCAGCCCATATTCAAAGGGAAATGAATTAGACTCAACCTTTTGATGAGAGAAGAGATAAAGAAGTAAGAGCTAAAACAATTATTTGAATTCAGACTCTCCTGACTCAGCATGTGTTGTTAACCTCACTGGGTATACTTTGACCAGTTATTTTGAAGATTGCCTAAAAACACTTATCCACTTAACTTGCATGGGCATATACTTAACTTACAGAGCTGGTCATAATGATGTTTTAAGGTCTCTGTTTATGACATGAATGTTCAAAGTATGTTTTTTAATTCTATAATCTTCAGGAACTGCATTTTTGGTGAAAAATGTAAAAAGACTTTAGCACCAGGACATGCTGTCTTTCTGTGAAACATCTCCTCATTTCTTAATACATTCCTGATTTTCTCTCTGCCTCTCCCTGTCTCTCTCAGCCCCCTACTCTCTCATTCTCTCTCTCCTTTCTTCCTCTATTTTATCACATATAATTTGTGGCCCATCAGTGTGGCTTTTGTCTACTTAACAAGGCTTATATTTAACCCACTGAAATTAATTTTTCATGTAAAATTCCCCAATGGACATGGCTTCTTTAAAATCAAGATACATTACATCAACACCATTCCTTCTGATGACTAATCTTCTGATTCTATCAAAAAGTAATCAAGTTTCCCTTGAATGATTTATTCTCTATAGAAACGGCCTGCTTAGGTTCATGGCTCTGTGATCATTGAAACACCACAAGATTTCCTCATTCTTTACATTTGTTATGGTACTTTGCTGAACCATGAATTTCTATGAAAGACTAAGAGAATGGTGATTGGATTCCTTTCTTATTTGGAATTCCTTCCTCTCCCAATGTATGGCTTTGCATACATTTTCTATGAAAGACTAAGAGAATGGTGATTGGATTCCTTTCTTATTTGGAATTCCTTCCTCTCCCAATGTATGGCTTTGCATACATTTTCAGAGGTCTCTCCAAATTTCTGACCAACCAAAGATGGGTGAAAATAGAGTAATAAAACCACAAATTAAATGCACCAATACCTCTTCCCGACTTTTGTACAAGAATTAATAAGCTCTTAAATAATCACTTTCCCATCTTTCCTAACACCCACAAATGCCTTTACCTTCTGCTGTCAGGTCATTGAAATCTTGTCTAGGTTTTGTGAAACCTTTGCAATGTGGTGTATAATGACTGTGCATTTGGTGTGGGAGATCTGACTTAGAATCAACAGCCCTGGCTCTTGTAAATACTGACAACCCACTTATTGTTTCTGAATCTTAATTATTCATCAGTGAAATGGGGAGAATAATTTGTCAAAGCCTATTCACAGAGCTATTTTGAATTAATCAATGAAATAACAGTGGATAAATATCTAATGTATGCTATCTTATTTAAGCCTCATAATTTGGACTAAAAGTAACCATTCTCCACCTAACCTATTCAGGAGCTGCTCAGGCTTAATGTATTATACCTCTTCTTCACAGTACCAATGCTCAGCAAAATGTAGCTCTCTGATTATTCCTGGCCATGGGCTATTAACAGCAAAAATGTTGCAGACATTTGAAACAATTGTAAGTTTCCCCAAGCATAGATAGAGGAGGGGGGAGCATCTAAAATTGGGACTTGTGGTAACTTTGTAATGTGTCACCTTGGTAAGCTTGAACTGCTTTTCCAAGAATTCTCTTTCCTCTATGTTCCAGGTTAGAGACACTGCCATTTGAAATTTGGAGAGAAGTGAAGCAGCAGCTATCTGGGTTTAATGCTTCTTCTGTCATTTATCTCTTTGGTTTACCTTGTTAGCAGTGTAAGGCAGTATTCAGGCCTGCATCCATTCTCCCTTTACCTGGGTCTTTCCTTAGCTTCTCCCACTTTAAGGGTCAGTTGTGATTTCAGTGACGGAGGATATCAAGCTCCCTGCAGGACACCCACTCATCACAGTTGGAAGCATTGAGAACTGACCTGGATTTCACATCATTCTCTGGGATGCTATCTCATGCGTCCAGCTCACCCCTGCTCTCCCTACTTTAGCTTCCCGAGATGAATTGTTTAGCCAGTGCCACAACTGGGCAAAGCCAAATCCCTGTAACAAATGTGTCCTATAGTTCTGCTTCCCTGATTCATCCCTACCTGATACATAATTTGTCACTGAGAGAGATTCTACAGGAATGGTACCTTAAGGATGGGTTTTCTGGACTCTCCTGGGTTATTTGGTTTGTTCTGATTTGATTAAATTTAAAGGCCTGAATCACTCACATTTCTAGTGCTTAAGGAGACACTGGAAACCCCTGTCATGTAGTGGCAAAACCGTTATCCAAGTTAGCAACTGCAGATACCTGTAATCAAATGCCTATAGGAAATAAGCATCTGAGTGACAAAGAATGTGCTGCCATAGAAGATTTTAGTCAAAATAAGGCATTCAGTGGAGTTAACTGGTTGCTTCTAAATGTATTGGAAACAAATGGGGAAAGAAAACAATGAACATACAGCTTTAACTTACTGGCTAAGGTCTCTCTATAATAGACCTGAAATTGTCATTATCTGCTCTAAAGGAAACTATCACTTCTTGTGACCACAGGCCCAGGATTTCTGAAAAGCAAAGCCAGGTCTAATCCTTCAGGGTGATAAATTATGATATAATTTGGATCCCCGACCTCCAAGAGGTCTCTATTATTAAAGATTTAGCATTAATTCTGAAGGAATAAGACACTAAAATTTGCAATGGGGCATACGGGTATACTCCAGAAAAGTTAGGGATTTGGGATCCCTAAATTCTGGAGTCCTATTTGATAGTAGAAGCAGCCCCTCCACTCCTGCATGAAAATATTCATTTCACCTGCCTGAAGAAACTGTAATGGTCTGCAAAGGACTGCTGATCCTCCTGAGGAGGGACCCATGGTGCCTCTCCTTGCTTCTAGATTTATAAACACATCCAAGTTCCCGCCGGCCCCAGAGAAGGAGAAACAACATACAACCCATGTGCAGGTATGACAGATACCAAATCACTGACCTTGCCAACAATGATCCTGTTGACCTGGATGTTGAGACTAGGCCATCTTGGACTTCTCATGCCAGTGAATCAATAAGAAAAGAATGTGGTAATTGTAGTGGCTGCAGCAATGGATCTCGACAACCAAGGACAAAGCAACCGAGTTGCTATTATATAACGGTAAGAAGGAATCTTGGAATACAAGAGAACCCATGAGCTACCACTTAGTATTCCCACATCTGTGACTAAAGTCTCATAAAAGCTTTAACAACTCAGTTCAGGCAAGACTTTTAGTAGCCCAGACACTTCAGGAGGGAAGGTCTGACTCATTCAGATAGCTGTGGAACCACAACGAATTGAGATAAGGAAATATGGAATGGAGAGTGGAAGAAGGAACTTATAAACAACAGATATGACCACATAACTAGTTACAAAGATGAAGACTATAATAGTTACCAATATTACTTCTTTCTCTCTCTCTCTCTCTCTATGTGTGTGTGTGTGTGTGTGTGTGTGTGTGTGTGTGTGTGTGTGTGTATGTGTGTGATATTTTTGTTTTCTTTTCCTATCCCATTCTCCTATGTAATATAGGGTATGTTATATTTCATTATTTAAGTTACAAGATATCAAAGGAAGAGGTAAGATCAGCTAGAACAATGAATATCACCAACTGACTGAAAGAGGGTCCCCTTTTGGGTAAAGGGTTAGCAAAGGTTAACATGGACCACAGCTGTCTAATGTTAGACAGAAACTGACTTTGTAAATTTGCAAATTTGACAAGAGTGGACAGTGGTAGCTTTGAGTTGTCAACTTGACTCAGTACCACTGTTTCCCAGAATTTCTTCTTTGTGTATTTCCAGTGAGAGTGGGCCATAATAGACATTTTCTTAAAAGATTTGGAGGGCAGAAGTGAAGTAGTAGCTATTTAACTTTTTATGATGGGAGATAGGGGCAGGAGCTTCTGTAGGTCACACACTTTGTCACTTATCTATTGGCTTGCTTCATTTGCATGGGCAGCAAGTAGGCCTGCACCTGCTCCACCTTCTCCTGGGTACTTTTCCAGCTTCTCTGACTCCTAGGCCAGGAGAGTGTTAGCACCATGATGAAGGGTTCTGTTTCTCCCACATGACATCCACTTTATCAATCAATGTTGGAGGCAGTGAGAACTGACAACAGGTGCCAGTGTGTTCTTATGGGCCCAGCTCATGTTTGTAGGTTCCAGCTTGAGTTCACTGGTTCCATCTCATGTTGGCAGCTTCCAACTTAGCCCTACTCTCCCTGATTTTACATCTTTCCTTCCTATCTGCCTGTCTTGAAGACTTCAAGTTCTAGCATCAGATGTGTGTGAAACACCCAGTCTTGACAGTCTGTTTAACCTTCTCCCTCAGTTGCACAAAATCACATCCCTATAAACAAGTTCCTTACTAATTGTTCTACTTCTCTGATTGAGCCCTCGCTGATACAGGCCTTTTAATTAACTTTTAACTATATCCTTTGTTTTTTGTGTTTCTGATGTAATGCTTCTTTGGTAATAATAATAATGTTACATCTTACTAACATGAAAATATTGTTAACATTAATATAATAATTTCTCTGACTCTTAGTATCCAATTCTGTAACATGGAGATAATTTTAACTGTGTGAATCCAATGTGAAAATAGAAATCATTAATATAAAACATACTACCTGGTAAGTACTCAATTATGACAAGTATTATTATTACAAAAATACACATTAGTGTCTCTAATTAAACTTTAAACTCTCTTACCATATATTTGTTTTTCTAACCCCCATGAAAAATGTGTGATACAGGTAAGCAATATCATTAGTATTATTATAGCTCTTGTTATTGTCCCCATTTTACAAGTGATTATAAAAATACCTTCAAGGACTTACATGGTATGTGGCCAACGGTCTTTGACTCCTAAGGAAAGAGACAAAACTTCTTGACTTAAACTCTCGTGGAATGTTCTGGCTACACCACATGCAAATTCCTTGTTGAGTCTGATGCCAGAAAATGTTGAAAGCAGAAACAAACGTGTTGATTCTCTTTCTCCTCCAATTGCCTTGCATCCTGACGCTCTCTGCTTTGATGTGTTGTTCCTGGTCATATTTGATATAGCTGCGTGACATCTTTTTTATGTCAAGGCTTTGCTTCAAACATTCCATTGCCAGTATGACTTGTCAAAAGTTGGAAAGAACACGTTTTAAGCATTCAGCAAGCATTCTTCTGAAAAGAAAACCACTATTTCTAATGAGCATTTGAGAGCACAGTGGATTGCAGAAACTGTTTTCTAAGATCTGTCACAAATGATTTAGTTTTATTAGTTTTAATGGCCCTCAGCTACGGGCATGGAATTTAAGTGAAAATTAAGATATTTTTCATGAGATGAAAATAGATTTCAATCAGAGAGAGTGTTTTCCTCCCACCTTTTCCCATTTGCTTATTTATTTTATTCTTTTAGCAGATGATTCTAGTTAAAAGGAAACCACTGTGAGAGATGAGAACACAGGAATATTCTTCCACGAGAACAAAGCTCTCCTTGTATTGGAAACCTCTCTGTTAATTGTATATAAGCCAGTTGGTTGGCAAGCTCATAGGCAGGATGGCAGAGAAAGGGGTTAATGTGTTAAATTAGAATGGTATCCTGGGTAGAAACAAGAAGTGAATATTTTTATTCATAACTAAAGGTTTGTCTTCCATGATAGCGGGTACAGAAACAATCATGAAACCTATACATTGCTTCCAATTCACAATACCTTTTGCTGGCTGCTTCTGCTTTTCTACACTATAGCTTTTCTTCAAGAGTTCATTTTTCCTCTTCTTTTTAATCGCTCATCACTCACTGAAAAGTACCATAATCCGAACAGGTCTATAGATTTTATTCTTCATAAACAAAGTAAGTGCATTTCTTAAATAGCTGGATGATTTTGACCGTCTATCCTCATTGCTCATTGGTGTGTAAGGTGTGTTGGTGATGAATGTGAGATCTTCTGCTGCAACAGCTCTGCTCTAGCACTTCTTCATCCTCTATGCCAAGGCAACGATGCGATTCAGAAGATAGCCAACAAGAATCTAGATGAGGAATTGTGGAGTTTGCCCTGCTCCTGCCATCCTCTCACTGCCTTTGTAACTGCGGCCAAGCCATTCCATTTTCTGGTGTCATACTTTATTCATTTGCAAAGTATAGATCTAGGGAAAGAACACATTTCCGCTCTGAAACAAAGAATGACACCATCCTTACCTTCATGGTGATTATAATCAAGTATAGGAAGACAACAGTTAAGCCATAAATCTAACACACCAAGCTAAATTGCATTTCATATTGGAAGGGAATCGTTTGCTAGGTCTACTGTAACGCAGGACCACAGACTGGGTGGTTTAAACAACAGAAATTTATTTTCCTCACTACTCTGGGGGTTAGAAATCTGAGATCAAAGCACCAGTAGGGTGGGTTTCTTCTGAATGACTTTTTCCAGGGCTTGCAGATGGCTGCCTCTCCCTGTGTCTTCACATGGTCTTCCCTCTGTATCTCTGTGTGTCTTAATCTCTTCTTATAAGGAAACCAGTCATATTGGATTATGGCCCACCCTAATGACTTCATTTTAACTTAATTACTTCTTTCAAGACTATCTCCTAATTCAGTCCTATTCTTGGGAACTGGATTTAGGACTTAAACATATGAATAGGGGAGTGATACACAATTTGCTCCATAAAAACTAATAGGACGGAAAGTTTTTAAGGAGAATAGGAATGCAGGAGGGTGGTTCAGCATTGCTGGGGTTGTTCAACACAGGCTTGACTGAGATGGTGACATCTGCAGACTGTGAAGGAGCAGGGGAGAGGGCATTGTTGAGATTTGGTAGGAACGTGATTCGCCAGAGGGAACAGTCAGTCCAGAGGCCCTGAGGTAGGAGGGACCAGGATGTCCAAGGGTCACTGGGGAGGCCAATGTAGCTGCAAGAAAGAATGGAGATGTGGCATAGCAGGTGTGTAGTATCCTTGAAGGCCTTGTGAGTGACTGAAAAGAGTTAGGCTTTTGCTCAGAGAACTGGAGACCCATGAGAAGGTCTGAGCAGAGGAACAATTCAATCAGGCTTGCCCTTCCACGTATTCACTCAGCCTGTGGTCTTGAGAATAGACTAGGCCAGGGTTTTTCAACATCAACACCACTGACATTTTGGGCCAGCAAATTCTTTGTTTAGGAGGCTGTCCTGTGTATTATAGGCTGTTTAGCAGCATCCCTGGCCTCTACCCACTAGACGCCTATAGTCCCCTTACTTCCAGTTTTAACAACCAAAAATTACTCTAAACATGGCCAAATGTCTCCTGGGGAAGGAAAAATATCACCCCTAGTTGGGAACCACTGTTACAGGTAGAACAGAGGAAAAGCTAAGAGGCCATTTTGAAAGTCACTGTAATAATCCTGGCTAGAAATAACAATAATTTGGGTCACAGTAGCAGCATTCCAGATATTTTGAAGGCGACCAACAAAACGGATGTGTGACGTAAGAGAGAATTCAAAATGGCCCTGAGGCTTATGCTCTGAACAACTAGAAGAATGGTTTTTACCTCTTACTCAAACAGAGAAAACTGGTTTAATCAGGCTTAGATAGTAACAGAGATCTTTCATATAAGGTAACAGGAGGGAAGGCTACATATATGGATAACAGCACTGATAGATCAGTACATAGAGTATGTGAGCTTGTGAAAATTTCTTCTAATTTTTTTTTCTTTGTGAAGTAGGAAGCAAAATCATCATCGCCTGAGAGTGAGAATGGACTAGGAAGTGTTGGAGGTTTTAGGATAAAAAACAAGGTGTGGAATAGAATTTTGGAAGAGTAAACTTTTTATATGGTGAAGACATGGATGGTGATAACCTTCTTAATAATAAGTACATAAGCTTACTTTTAATGAGGTAACTCTAACATTCAAATGAACATTAAGTCAATAAACCCAGACCTGATATGCATTTTGATCTATTTTCCATTGTTCTGAACTGAACACACAGGTTTTTGTAATAGGCAAAACAGCCTCTTTTCCTTTGGAAATAAATCCACTTGCTTATGGAGAACTGATGGGTAAGAGCAGGGCAAAGCAGCGCTTTAGGCTACTGTCTTAACCTCATGAGTATTCATAATTAAGAACAATCTCCAAGGAAGAAATCATCAACTCTGGAGAATTATGTCAGTTTCTGATGTATGTGTCTTGCACCAGAGACAGAGCTAACTGCACTTGACTCAGACTCGTCTGTGCCCACCCCAACCCCTCACTGAACTCCTTTTACTATTGATTAGATAAGACAATTTACTCCATAAAATGCTTCTGAAAATGCTCCCTGGGCTGACTGTGCCTCTACCATGGGACCGGATCCTTCAGGCACATTAAACTAAATCACACAATGCTGGGAGAGCTTGGGCTGAAGCCATCGCCTATTCTCACAGACCCTCATGATTCATTCCTGGGATCCCTTTCTGAGCACTTCTTAGATGACACTCTCCTTTGATTTCAATCCTATTCCACACTGACCTTCACTCTGGTCCTCAGCCACACCAAGCCCTTTCCCACCTTAGGGCATTTTCTAAGACTCACTTATTCAAAATTCTTATTTAACAATTCCTATGTTCTAGGAATCGCCAAAAGTACATTATAAAAATACTTATTTAAACTTCATTAGCCAAAGGACCAGTTATTGCCAATAGAATATGAGCAGATGTGATTACATGTCTGTGGATAAAGTGCAGGTTCCCATGGCCAGGATTCTCACCTGGCCCTGGTCAGCTAGTTCACTACACACGTGTGAGCAATACGTTATTATTGACTCTATATAATAAAGAGCTCCAGCCAGTGCCCTGGGTGACACGGTGGCACAGCTGCAAGGCTGCAGCAGAGCAGAGATGAGTCTGGAGTGGTGGCAGCTGCAGGAGTAGAGAAGTCCAGAAGCACAGACGGGCTTGCTGCATGCAGACTTGCTGAGTGGACGGAATTCTAGTGCTTGACCTGCCACCATGGGAATAAAGCAGGGTATAACCCTTTCACCCCAAGAACGTTCCATTGTCATTTTTTGGTTTAATTATATCCATAGTGAACTTGCCAGGGGCTGAAACCCATTGGCAAGATGATGTCACTTTTTTGCCAGGAAATTTAAGACTTTGTTTTCTTTTCAACCTTCTGGAATTAGAGGAATCTGAAGCCCTAAGGGGTGGTGTAGTCAAAAAATAGAAGGAACCTGGATCCCCAAATCAATACACAGTGGAAAGCTATCAAAAATAACTGTATTGGACCATTACATGAAACAGAAATTAGTTTCTATTTTATTCAACCACTGACATTTCAGCATTTATTTGTTACAACTAGCATTATGTTAATATAAAAATCTTCACACGGCTGAGTCTTGTAAAGGTCTGTACTTAAATGTCACCTTCTTAAAGAAGCCTTCACTTAACACTCAAACTACTTTAGAAGCTACTGTCTCACTCTAACTCAGTGTCTCTTTTATTACATCTCAGAACTTTTTATTATCTGGTGTGAGTGTGTGTGTGTGTGTTGACTTATTTGAATGTAGTCCCTCTTTAACACCACGAACACAAAAGCTCCATTTTGGTTAGAACTTTGTCCAATGTCTTGACTGCTGTAGCCCCTATTGACTATTGGATAGTGTATAGAATAGGACATATTCAAATATATTCTTCTTGAAGGAAGAATTTCTTATAATTCTCTTTCTATTCCAGATACAGTCCCAAAGATGATCATGAGTTGGGTACTATTTCTGTTAGGAAATATTCTGTTTTTATTGTTTGTTACAAACCTTTTCATTTTCATGCCTGAATTGTCCATTTCCCTCTTTTTTCTCTATGCAAGTCCATTCACTCAGCATCTTCATGTAGGGCTATAGCTAAAAATTAACTTTGATATCCACTAGCAGTACTCCATTGGTCATGGGAAATCTAAGAATCAGTGAAGAGATTTGCTGCATAGTATCTATAATTCACTGAGCAGCTTACATGCATTATTTTATTTAATACCCTATGGCCTGCTCAGTATGTAGGATGTAGGTATAATTGTCCTAGTTTATAAATGAGAAAACTGAGGTTCAGAGAGCCTAAGTATTATGTCTAAGTTAACACAACTATTGATGGCAAAGTGGGGGTTCAAGGTGAGTCCTGTCTCCCAAATCCAAGTTCTAAATGCACTTTCCAATCTAATCTTAGAAGTGACAACTCATTACTTTTACTGTATTCTATTTATTCTAGGGCGGGGATTATTGAAAGCTATTTTAAAGGCTGTCTTCCACACAAAATTTTCAAAGATAGTCTTCTACTTTTTTTTCTGCTACATTCTGTACAGTTATAGATTTTATATTTTGTTCCATGCTTCTTCAATTATTGCTTGTATATTATATGGGGTAGCTAGCTATCAAGGTTCATTCTTTTCATATAGTTGTCCAGCTTATATAGTGCAATTTGTTAGGAATTATTTTTCCACACTAAGTTGTCACTTCTGTCAAAAATTAATTCACCACATACATAGGTGGGTATATTTCTAGAATATACTGTTTGCCATCCCATCCTGTCTTAATAACCATCATTTTAGAGTAAGACATGAGAACATGTAGTATGAGTCTTCCAAAATGGTTCTTTCTAAAAATTTATCTTGGATATTCTAGGTTCTTTGCATTTCCATACACATTTTAGAATCAACTTAATTGATTTCTGAAAAAAAAAATCTTCTGATATTTTGATCAGAATTGTCTTGAATCTACTAATAATTTGGGGAGAAAACTGCTATATTTTAAAAACTGAGACTTCCAAGAGTGTATGTGGTATGCCACCACTTTACATAGGTCCTATTTTATTTTTTCAGCATTGTTTAAAAAATGTCAGGGCAATTTGTTAAATTGCATTCATCCCTCATTACTTTATATAAGGCTATTTTAAGTGACGTTTTTATATACATTTTCCAATTATTTGTTGAACTACATCTGTTTGCATTATGTTTCAGGGGTTGTTCCATATATACATCCCAACATATTTAGAGTTAATTTTGAATTAAAGTACAATAAAGTAGCCTTGAAACATATCTCTATGTCCCCTCATGCTTAGCCTTATCATTATATATTAAAAATAAAAACTTCATAAAATAAAAAATTCAGTTACGAACTTTTCACTTAAGTTATAACAAATGGTGTGTATAATTTTGTTTGTGTTATTGTCTGAATGTTTGTGTCTCCCCAAAATTCATATATTGAAATCCTAACCCCCAAAGATGATGGTAACAGTAGGTGGAGTCTTTGGCAGGTAATTAGGTCATGACAGTGGAAACCTCATAAATAGCTTTACTGCTCTTATAAAAGAGACCCCACAGAGCTTCCTAGCTGCTTTCAAAAAATAAGGATGTAAGCATCTGTGGACAGGAAAAGGGTCTCACCCAACCATGCTGGCACCCTGACCTTCAGATTTCAAGGCTCCGGAAATGTGAGAAATAAATTCCTGTTGTTTATAAGCTGCCCAGTCTGTGGTATTTTGTTATAGCAGCCAAAATGGACTAAGACAATGTTTTTATATTTACATATTTATTATTTTCAGTGTTCTTTGTTCCTTCCTGTAGATATGAGATACTATCTGGTAACATTTCCCTTCAGACTTAAGATCTTCCTTTACTATTTATTGTATTGATATCTGGTGACATGAGAATGCAGACACCTCTTAGAGATCCTGTTTTCATTTTCTTTGGACATATACCCAGAAGTGGGATTGTTAAGAATGTTAGATAGAAAGATAGACATGAGCAGCTGGAAAAGGGGAAGATAAGACTCAAAGCAGAAGCTGCCCAGATAAGGTTCAAAGAAAAAGCCCCCCAAACTCTGCCCAAGTAGGGGGTTCCATGTGGAGACAGCAAAGGTTTTGCAGAGAGATAACTTCCTCCCCAACCAGATCCCAATGGACAGAACTAATAACTGCTCAAATCATACCTCAGCGTGGGGCAAGGACGTGCTCACAGGGAGGGACGACTATACAGAAAGAACTGTAAATCAAGTAACTCCCACCTTGTTAGTCAAAAGAGGTGCCTCCTAATGAGAATGCAACACATAAGCCTCTTGCCTAACAGATCAAGGCCTTTGTCTACCTTGATTCTGGCCTGCTCCTTGGTTGGAGTGTATTCAAATAAAACCTTCCCTCTGCTTCGCTATTGTGTCTCTGCCTTTCAGTTCTTTGTTACGGTGGGGACAAGAAAGAACCAAGGAGAAGGAAGTCAACCCCTAACAGGATTGCTGGATCATACAGTAGTTCTTTTTAATTTTTTGAGATTTTTCCATACTGCTTTCCATACTGACTGCACCAATTTACATTCCCACCAACATAGCACAAGGGTTCCCTTTTCTCCACATTCTCACCAATATTTGCTATCTTATCTTTTTGATGACAAGCCTAACAAATGTGTGTTAGTATCTCATTGTGGTTTTGATTTGAATTTCCCTGATAATTAGTGATGTTGAGCACCTTCTCACGTACCTGTTAAATTTGTATGTCTTCTTTGGAAAAATGTCTATTCAATTCCTCTGCCCATTTTTCAATGAGCTTTGTTTTGTTTTGCAATTGAGTTGTATGAGTTTCCTATACAGGTTAGATGCTAACTCCTTATCAGATATATAATTTGCAAATATTTTCTCCCATTCCGTAGGTTGCCTTTTCATTTTAACCATTTCTTTTGCTGTGCAGAAGCTTTTGAGTTTGATGTAGTCCTATTTGTTAACATCAGGAAACCAAAATGTGAAGTGCAACTGGTGTATCTTTCAGTGGCAAGCAGTTAGTTTACATCAGTATTCAGAGTACTAGGAGAAAACATCTCTGTTACCAAGTAATAGACTTTTTTAAACAATGACTTCAGCTTATTATTTAAGTGCTTGCAAAAGATTAAAGTACACAAGTATTTTGCTTTCAAATGCAATAACCAGAGGTGATATTTCAACTATCCATTAGATTGGATAGAGAGATAGATATTTAAAATGGATTTTAAATGGATGTTTTTCTCCTCAGTCTTCTTGAGACAAAAAATTTCTTTGTTTTACTTCGATTGTGAATACTTTCATTTTTTCCTTTATTTTGTGGTTATTCAAGTAACAAGTCAGATTTTTTAAAACTTTTCCCCCTCTAGTCCTAGTCTACAAAAAATACAAACAATTAAAATAAGTTGTTCTTTCCTTGAAATAGTTTTTACTTATATCCCCATGTTGTTTGAAATTAAGCCAATTTTCCCCTTCAAACAAAAAGAAATAATCTTAAAAACCAAAGTGTTCCCGTATACACTTATATGGGAGTCATTCAAAAAAATATCTTCTAACATTCAGTTATTTACTCAAATTTAGGTTCTGCCTTTGTATTTGAATAGCTATATGATTTCAGGTTAATTATTTAAGCTCTAACAGTTCACTTTTTTTCATTGTTGAACTGAAAGCCTCACAGAATGAATGAAGGATAAAGATATATAATAAAGAAAACCATCAAGTGTTATATAATAGAAAAGATCATCATCTGTCTTAGCAGGGTCTCCCAGAAGCAGACCCTGAGATAACTATGTCTACACAAGTGATTTTCTAAGGAAATACTCCCAGGAAAACCTAGTAAGGGAGTGAGTGAGAGATTAAGATAGGGCAGAAAGGATGTCATCCAATGGAGCAATTTCAAGCAAGAATCCTTGGGGGTAGCCCACAGGGGAAAACTCTAATGTAGGTTATTATCTGAATTTCTGTACTTGTGTCCAAGGAGCTGGGCTTTGAAACTTCTGCACCAGTCATTGGCTAAGAGCCATCACAGGCAGATGGAAACTACCAAGCACTTCTGGGTATCTGCTTCCCAGCCAAGTGCTGTGATAACCCAAGGGCCACCTTCCAAAGTGAGTCACAGGTGCACTCTGTTAGAAACCAATCATACAGAAGCCCAGACAGAGCACACAGAACCTATACAATGGATGCAAGGCAAAGCAGAGATCTTGGCAGAGCAGAAGGTATCCAGTACATCACATTTTGTTCTGTATCTTATTCAATGTCATTAGCTTCTTCATTGTCATTTGAGAGCATCATATTGTCAACATCTTTGTAAAATATTTATTTAGCTTTCAAAGTTCTTCCTTATTTATTATGTGTTTTGATAATAAGAATAAAGATTCAGTCTTATCTGTGGAAAACTGGAATATGAGAATCAGAAAGCTAACTGCTCATGTAAAAAAAGAAGTTTGTGGAAATCCCAAGCAGTCAAGTGTTTGTCTTAAACAATCAGTCCATGGCATTCTCCTAATATAGCAGTGTGATATACATACATCATAAATATTATAGATACACACACATACAATATGTACTATATTTATTATATTTATATAGACATAATTTATTTTATATAATATATACTTTATAATATAATTGATATAATACATATAAAGTATCCATTCCCAGAAATAAAATTAAGAGTCACTGAATACATTCATGTAATATATATTTGATATATGAGGATCTGTTCATATGTGAATTGACTATTCTATCATATATAAATAGGAAATCTAGTCCATCTGTTTTCCTTTACTATTTAATAAAAGTTATTGATAATCTGTGAATTCTATGAACCCCATTTGAGAATGCTATTATTTTCAATAACTTTCCTTTGCAAATCCAACCCTAAAAGCCTATAGAAGAGGAAACAGATTCTAGTTTTCCAATTGTTAGTCAAATCCCTAACTTATCCTCCTTCCCTAATCTAGGAAGGAAGAACAAAAACATGATTCTTGTCATATTCCAAAAAAGTGATTCAGCCATATGTAACGAAAAGAAGGGTTACCACTGTCATTTTCAAGAGGGTAGTCTTTTCTTTATTTTTCCATGTGTCCAGCAAAATTTGTTAAATGCCACAAGGGCTTTCATATCCTTACAAGTCCTATATTAATTTTCTTAGCCTCTCAGGTACATATTCCTGTACCCCATTTTGTTTTTGGTCCACTGTTAATGGATTGCAGGAGTATATACTGGATTTTAATTTAAGGGGGAATAATACCCCAAATCAGCTACATTTCAAGTCTTAAGCATTTAATTTAAATTACATGCCACCCACAGATTGCTGTAATAATTTTCTATGGCATTTTAGGTAAAAGCTTGGCAAATAATTAAAAGTAGTTTATATCCACTGGCCATTATCTCTTGTATGTATATCTTTTGGGGGTATCCTTTGAACAAACAGTGGCAAAATAAAGTAAGATGCAACTGTTAGTCAGTGTCATAACCATATATCATCCAATAGTAATCCAGGCCCACCTCCACCACTAGTGAATGTAGGATGACTTATTCAAAAGCAAAATCCAACAGACTCCTACTCCCACTGCAATCCCCAGTTCATTTAAAGGTTAAAAATTTGTCAAGATGAGGAAATTATTGACTTATCCATGAAGGACTCTACTCATTAATTTTGATATCGTTTCACAGCTTTTTAAACTAAAAGAGCAAATTATGATATATTTAGAAATATAAATAGCTTTGGCATCAAAATACTTAGTCCTCATCTCAGTTTCACGTATTCGCTAGTGATATAACGTTAGCCAATTGTCTTTAATACAACTAGCTTGTGAGATGAGGATAGATATAATTACTTACATGATTACTAGGAGCGTGAATGAAGTACCAAAGAAGAAGCTTTTCTATAACCTAATGTGCATGGTAGTAATGTAATATAGTAAATGTATATGACAGTGGGCTTATATTTAATTAACAGGTTCCAGATGGACAGTCCCAGTATTAGCTGCTTATGTTAGAAATAGAGTTTTCACTTTTACCCCCACATTAACTCTTACCCAATATTGGGTCTATCAAGACTAATAAAAACAAGATTATTTTTTTAAAAGATAAAATGTTGCCAATTTTGATTAGCAAATAATGGAAAGGATACCATAATGGGGTGTGTGTGTGTGTGTGTGTGTGTGTGTGTGTGAGAGAGAGAGAGAGAGAGAAAGAGTTTGAGAGTGAGGAAGGGAGAAGTGAGTTGTCAATTAAATCACTGAATTTCATGATTTCACTTCTCACCCTAAATCTGGCTAATTCCACATTCCTAATGGGATGGAATAACTGAACTAACCCAAGAAACATTGTTATTTTATTTTTAAAACAGATGGGAACTGAATGAAATAGAAAGCTCAAGAGACAACTTTCTAGAGCGGTTTAATGTCAAGGTTTACCCAACAAAAGGTCAGGATAAGGTTTGTGCAATCTTTTGAACTTTTTAGCAACTCACATGCTAAAATCAGTTAAATCCGTGTATCATCAATCACTCAATGGCCACTTAGTGTAAAGAACAAAATTGATCCAAAACCTCATGATTTCAAGTTGCTATATAGCCTGTTTGTAGAAATCAAAATAGACAGCTGAAAGTTTACACAAATTTACTTGTCTTATTGAACCAAATAAAAGAACACTGGAACAAGATACATGAGATATTAAAAAAGAGACCAAATAGTGTCACTCACCGTCTTTATGAATCTTGGACAAAACAAACCTATTCTAGCGCTCAGTTCTCCATCTGTAAGATAAAATAGATGGTCTTAGTTACATGTAAATTACTTTCTGAATTTAATTATCTATAAAGAAGCAAGTGTAGACCAGTCTACATATAATTAAAGTTAATTATTTATGTGATTTTAAGAGCATGAAAAATATTGTCTGTTTCTTGTTCTTTATTATCTGTCTTCAGCATTTGCTACTTTGGGGTTAAATTATCCTTTTCTGAACTTCATTTAATTTACATAAAGTCAATGATCATTTTACCAGATTAAACCTAATTTGCAATCATTGTCATATCCAAAAGAGCATAATTTGAGGCAATGAAGATGGGAAAGTGGAAGAAAGAATACCTTTATTGGGAATGTAGGCTTTCAACTGGTGAAGCACTAGCAGATTTTAAAAACTTGTGGTCACTTTAGGCCTTGATGGAGTAACTCGTACTAAATCAGTCCTCTTGCCATAAACTATAAAGCTATACAAATGACAGTCTTCAGTTGTTGGTAACTGTCTTGCCAACTGGTTTCAGCCCCGGGCAAGTTCACTATGGATTCAGTGTGACCAAAGAAATGACAGTAGAATGTTCTTGGGGTGAAAGGGTTATAGCCAACTTTATTTCCACGGTGGCAGGTCAATCACTAAAATCCCATCCACTCAGAGTGAGTCTGCACACAGAAAGCCAGTCTCTGCCTCTGGGCCTCTCTGCCCGCACAGCCATCCTCTGGGCCTCTCTGCACGCATAGCTGTCCTCTGGGCCTCTGTCTTTGGTGCTGCCACCACTCCAGCCTCTGCTTTGCTCTCCTGCAGCCTTGCAGCCATGCCACCGTGTCACCCAGAGCACTGGGCAGGGCTCTTTATATAGAGTCAATAACGACGTATTGCCCACACCTGTGTAGTGAGCTAACCAACCAGGGCCAGGTGAGAATCCTGGCCACAGGAACCTTCACTTTATCACAGTAACAGACTGTACAAGCCTGTGATCCAAGAGAGAAGGGTCTCCATACAGCCCCAGCTTTTGTACTGAAGGAAATTTCTAGACTGTAGTGCAAGTCAGTAAAACACAAGTAGACTGTTACAGACCTGCTGATATTAGATGTGAGGCATCTGAGGTGGCTAGAATTTGTGACAAAGTATAATAGGAAAAAGACAGGAGCACAGAGAACATGCTCCAGAAAGTTGCACAGATGACCATGAATTTAAAGCTTCAGATACAAAGGGTCAGACACCAACAGCAAAAAAGTACCGGGAAATTGTGAGATGACCAGATATTTAGAAGTCACACAGTGCTAGAAAACAGGCATTCTGATTATCTAGAGGTCACTAAATATCCTGGATTTTCAATTAAGACACTAAAAGGCCATCCATGACTGAGGAATGAGAATAATTTCACCTGGAACATTTTTTTTAGACCCATTGAAACAACGACAATAATCATACCGCAAAGGTTAAAACTCAGACACTAGAAAATGAATTGCCTGCCAAAAGTAAAACCTAACACTCTAAAAGAAAGCCACAAAACCTAGACTATCAAAATGTAGCATCTATGATAGCTCTCAAATAACAACAGCAAAAAAGTAGACATGTAAAGAAGCAGGAAAACAATAATCTAAAATGAGGAAAAATACAGTCAAAACAAACCACAGAGATGATGGAGAGGCTGAAATTAGAGACAAGGACTATGTAACACAGTTGTTGAACAGATGCTTAAGGATCTAAAGGAAAAGATGGATAGAGTAGAGAGCAGGAATATCAGTAGAAAAATGAAAACTTTCAACAAAAACAAATGGGAATTCTAGATTAGAAAAGTATAAGATATCATATGAAAATGTCAACAGGTTTGAAATATTCTTTTAAACCTAAGAAGAAAAGATCAGTGAAAATGATGACAGTGTAAGAGAAACTATGCAAACATGAGCTCAGAGAGAGAAATGTCTAAAATAAGAGAGTAAGACTCTAGAGATAGATGGGTAAATATCAAACAGTCTTAGAAATTTTAATTATAGTATTATAAGAAGAAGAGTTATGTAAAAATATTTGAAGAAACAAGGCATTCAATATTCCACATTTGCTGAAAAAATGTCAATAACCTAGAACAAAGTACAATTTACTTCAAGTAAAATAAATACATACACACAACAGACACACATACAAAAGCATAACAAAATTTCTTAAAATCATTGATAAAAAGAAAATATTATATAAATGCAGAGGAAAAGGACATATTACATTAAGGACTAAAAAAGTAAAATTAACAACAAAATTCTAATCAGAAACAATGCAAGGCCATAGATAATGAAACAGTATCTTTAAAATGTTGAAGAAATTAACACACCTTCAAAAATATACCTTAAACTATTGCCTTCGTAATATTACTCAAATATCACTTTACAAAACTAAAGGTGAAATGGAAACATTTTCATACAACAAAAAAAGCTGAGAGAATTTTTTCCTAGCAGACATTTAAAAAAATATAAAAGAAAATTCCCCTTCAGGTTAAAAGAGAAGGATGCCAGATATAAACATAAATTTAAACAAAGGAATGAAGATCACCAAATATAATAAATACCTTAGTAAATACAACATGATGCTCTTCTTTGTTGATACCTTTAAAAGATAAGTAACCATGTGAAGCATTATGATTTATCACCTGTAAAGGTAAGTGTATAAAAATAATAGCACAAAGGACAGTAGGAAAAGGGAACATACACTGTTTTACACTATCTAAACACAGAAGGTGATATTGTAAAATCACACATTTTAAACCCTAGAACAACAAATTAAAATAATTAAACAAACAGTTGTAAGCTCTTTTATTGGCTTACTTATATCAAATAAGTTAATAGATTAAGGTAAAAAGTTTAAAGAAAGCAATTTAAGAGAAGGTAGGAAAATGGGAAAAAGAAAGAACATACAGGACATGTAGAAAAGAAAGCATGGTTGACTTAAACTAATAATATCATTAATTGCATTAAATGTAAATGCACTAAAACACTGATTAAAAAGAAGGAAATATCAGACATGGTAAATACTCAACTATGTGCTTTCAACAGAACACACTTAAAATAATAAACAGTTTAAAGGTAAAGTGATATAAAAAGAGGTAACATGCAAGCACTAATTCTAAGGAAACTGGATGGATATGTCAATGTTAGACAGTGGGATTGTAGATGAAGGAATATTACCAAAGATAGAGGGCATTTCATAAAGACAACGTAACAACACTCCAAACAAGGAATCTTCTGTAAATATCAAATGAAAAATGCACATAACTAAAAGGAGAAAATAAACAAATCTGCAATTACCTTATCAGATTTTAGCATTCTTTTCTCAATAATTGGCAGGATAATAGTTTTAAAATCAGTAAAATATAGAATATTTAAATTATACCATAAATTATCTGCTTGATAATAACAACTTTACATAAAAATCACAGAATACACATTTTCCACATATACATAGGACATTCAACTAAATAGAGTATATGATGATTCATTAAGCAAGTCTTAATGTATTTAAAATCATTGAAATCATACAGAATATATTTTCTTGCATAGTGAAATTAATCAGAAATAAGTAACAAGAAGATACTTAAGAATGCTTCCCAAAGAGCCAGCAATTAAATATACAATTCTATACAACTCGGGGTCAAACAAGAAAACACAAGGGGAATTGAAAAATATTTTTAACTCAGTGGAAATGAAAACAATATGTAAAAATTCATGGTGTACAGATAAAGCAGTGCTTAGAAGAAAGAAGATTTAAAATGTCATCTAAGTATCCATCATAAGAAACTAGGAAAAAGAGTAAATTCAATTGAAAGTCAATATAAGACAATAAAAATATAAAAGTGGAAACTATTAAATGGAAAACAGACAAAAATAGAAAAATAAAAAATATTTTTTGGAAAGTCAAATATGAAAAAAATTACTAGTGAGACTGATCTAGAACAAAACAGAGAAAATCTGAATTCCCAAATATCCAGTGTGAAAGACATGTCTCACTATAGGTTCTACTAACTTTAAAAGTAAAATAAAGGAATACAGTGAGTGACTTTTTGAAAAAAATGTGACAACTTATGTGAAAGTTCTAAATTACCAAAATTAACACATGAAAAAAATGAAAAATCTGAATAGCTACATAGGTAATAAATAGTTGAATTCATAATTTAAAAGCTTCTTAAAAATAAAACTATGAGTGTGATGGCTTCACAGGAAGTCTTTTCAAATATATAAGGTAGAAATAATATCAATCCTAAACAAACTCAACAAATGAAAGAAAAAAGGACCTTTCCCATCTCTTTTATGAAACCAGCATAATCCTGAAACAAAAATCACACAAGGACACCATTGGAAAAGGTAACTATAAACCAATGTCTCTCATAAACATAGATGTAAAAATACTCTAGAAAATATTAGCAAACCTGTCAATAAATAAAAAGGATGATATAGTATGACAAAATGCAGCTTACCTAGGAATTTAAAGTTTAGACTAACATTTGAAAAGTCAATCAATAAAATTCATAACATAAATAGAACAAATAGAAATCAAATGATCATCCCTAAAGATGCAGAAAATTTGATAAAAGTCAATATTCATTAATAAGAAAAACTGTCAGCAAAAAATAAACAAAAAAATGATTTAACTTGATAAGCAGTGTCTATAAAAATTATACAGCTAAGAAAATATTTAACAGGAGAAAATAAAGATTTTCCTTTAAAACCAGATTAATACAAGAGTTTCCACTATTACTGCTTCAATTCAACTTTGTACTAGAGCTCCTAGCCAGGGAAACAGGCAAGAAAAGGAACAACACGGATATGGAGACTTCTGTTTTGAGTCAACATAGCATATAAGGGACTGGATTTACCTTCCTAGCTAAAACAACAATAAAAAAATGAACAAAAAATACTAGAATTTTTTAAGATACCAGGCAACTTAGGAGAGTGATTTCTAAAGATGAGAAACAAAGTGAGCCCCAGTATTCTGCAGCTTACTGACTTGAGAGTTTCAGGGCATTGCAAAATTTGTGGGAACACAGGTGGAGAACAGGGGACCCTGAGTTCAGCAGATAGAGCTTAGAGAGTCCAAAGAACAAGGCAGCTGTCGTTAATAAGACACAGTAGCCTAGGCAAGACAACCACATTGAGAGTTCTGGAAATTGGCAGAAAGTTGTCCTCGACTATTCAGAAGAGTGATGATCAGAGCATGTGTGTGCAGAAACTACTTGAAGCCAGGAGAAGAATCATCCAAAAGGATTAGAGGGAACTGGTACTCACACAGGAACAGGCATAGTACCTGTTTGTAGGCAGCTACATTGGAAAACCAGAAGATCACAGTACTTGGAGCAAAAAAATTGGAAAATATATTTCAGAGGAAATATACAGATGGCAAGTAAACAAGCAGAGATGCTTTATGTCCTATTATTAGGGAATTGCAAGTGAAACCCACGATGTGATAACACTACACACTTATTGGAATAGCTAAAATTAGAAAACCAGCCATACCAAGTGGTAGCAAAAATGTGGAGTAACTGGAATTCTCATGCACTGTTGGACAGAAGTAAAATGGTGCAACACTTTACAAGACAGGTTGGCAGTTTCTTTAAAAATGATACATATACATCTGTCATAGGATCCAGCCATTCTACTCTTAGATGTTCACCCTGTGAACAAAAAGCATTTGTTCATCAAAGATGTCTATACACATGCCCTTTTATTATGGGCGTAAGTGAGAAATAACCTAAACATTCATCAACAGGCAAATGGATAAAGTGCGGTTCATTTATACAGGGGAATTCTACTCAGCAATAAAATAAACTACTCTGCAAGAATATACTTTGGATACACACAACAACATAAATGAAACAAATGATTATACCAAATAAAAGAAATCAAACACAATATAATACTTGTGCAATCCCATGTTACAAATTTCTAGAAAACACAAACTAATCCATAGTGCTATTAAGCATAATATTGGTTGTCTAAGGAAGTAGGTGGGCTTCAGGCTGGGCAAAAGCAGAATACAAAAAGACACAAGGAAACTAAGGGCAATGGGTATGTTCACTGTCTTGATTGTGGTGATGATTTCACGGGTGTAAAACTTTGTCAAAATTTAGTATACAATACGAGACAATATCTTTGTAGCTTTGGGATAGGCAAAAACTTATCAGAATACAAATAGAACTAACAGTAAATGATAAAACATTAAACTGGACTTCATCTAAAAGACTGTTAAAAAATTTTTTAAACCTGGTACTCGGGGAAAATATTGTAAATTACATACATTTGACAAAGGATTTTTACCCAGGGAATTTTAGAAACATTATTACAATTCAGTAACAAGAGTAAAAAAATCCCAAAAGGTAAGAAAATTATTTAAACACACACTTTAAAAAGGAAGATAACATAACAGCTGAGAAGCATTTAAAAAATTTTAACCACACTAGTTATTAGGGAAATCAATTTTAAATTATGAGAAATTCCTAACAACACCTCTGGAATAATTAAAATTAAAATGTTTGGCAATACAAAGTGTTGACTCAGATATTCATCAACTGGAAACATCAAATAAAGACAATAAATTTAAAATGGTACTTTGGAGGACATTTTGTAATTTCTCATAAAGTTAAGCACACTTACCACTTGCATACTCTTACCAACTGCACACTTATACCAATTATAATCCTAGGTATTTACTTACAACAAATGAAAACATATCCACACGCACAAAAGTGCACAAATGTTCGTAGTCATTTTACTCAAAACAGCCACAAAATAGAAATAACCCAATGTCTACCATCCATGAATACATAATCAAAGTATATAGTTGTATATGATGTTAAACACCTAAGCTAAAAAACAGATTACTTAAAACTACAACATAAGTGAGCCTCACAATTATGTCAGAAACAAATGGTACATTCTCTATTATTTCATTTATATGAAGTTATAGAAATGTCAAAATTAATGAGTTATAGTAGAAATAATATCACAGTTTACCTGGAGTGAGTGACAGCCCAGATTGACTAAAAAGAACATGAGAAAATATGCTGGAATGAGGGAATTATTGCATTCAACTGGTAGGGTGGCTTTCTGGGTGCATACTGTTACAAAACTCTTCAGAGTTTACATTCAAATGAATGATTTTATTGTATGTAAATTATACCTCCATGAATTTTATGTAAAATTTGAAAAACCTATGTTGAAGATAGAGATGAAAATTAAAGTATTAGTGCCAAATGACATAATAAGATGGCTTAATTTCACCTTGGTATCATGCAATTTTGAGAAGTTTACTTATGAAAGTTTCTCCATATTACCATATAAATATTTATAGGGGTTGCTTCCAATCCACATACCCCAAATTCTTACCATCCCTGCTACATTTAATGTTTTACAGCAGAGTCAAATAGCAGAAATATGGAGAGTAATACAACAAACTATATAACACACTGTGTAATTGAAATGGACCATAATCACTAATATTAAAGACAGTGAATCATTCTAATAGAGCTGTGTTCAGCAAACAACGAAAAATTATGTGCCAGAAAAGCTAATGCTTGTTTTAAAATGAACAGAAATGAAGTGAAATGGAACCTCACTTGTTATTCATGAAGGTCAATTTAACGTGATTATTTTTTTCCCAGCATCACAGCTTTGTGATTACTGTTGTATACCTGACTGCTATTTTATAACCTAATAAGAGCATAAAATAACCAGCTGGTGATGATTTTGTTTAGAGCTGAACTTAAATATCCCCATCACCAGCATCAGGTTACACATGCTACTGGTTGCAATGCAAACAAGTTCCAAAATATCAAAAATCAAAGGGAACATGAGGCATTTAACAATCAGATTTTGTTTTATCAATTCAAAGGAGGAAACCGATAACATGAATTATTCTTTGGTGAAATATTATTTTTCAAAACCAACTATCACTCATTTACCTCTAGCTCTTCTGAATATTTACTTTAATACAAATCCACTTTGTAGCCTGCAAGTGGGTACTGTGAAATTAGGTTCTTATGTGACATAGGATGGATGCTGACATTGCAAATTGCTGATAATTTCCAGAAAAATCTTTTAAATACCAAAGAGAGAAACCTATATCAAAGTTAATTAAAATTTATTCTTAACAATTCCATCACCAACACTAAGGGAAATAGTGTTTGAATGGCAAACAAACTACTGGGTAAATGAAAATTTCCCTGAAATTTAGCTTTATCAGGGGTCTGTATAGCTCCTATCAACAAGTTTACTACTTTTATTCTATAAAACTCATCCCATTTTGTGCTTATACTCGTTTTAAATTTTACTAAAATCCCAAAGAGACAAATTAGTAAGGTGGCAGAGCCTGGCTGAGTGCCTTCATTAGCTCAGAGCTAATAACTTCTTTCAGCACCACGGATAGCGCCTGACATCACAACTCAAGCTTATCCAAAAGCTAATTATTTTCCCTGTTATAAAACAAAGGTTCTATACCAAAGGCCCATAATGTGACACAGTACACCCTCTAGATGCACTGATTTGCAAAATAAATCAACTGTGTCAGGGAGGAATTTGAGCAGAAATTACAACAAATTGCAATTATATTTGCAATCGTGTATTATTTAAATGCATTGTCAGTTATTCATGGCAAGATGGCACCCATGCCATTCTGAGGGCTCAGGGAAAAGGCAGAATTCTCATCTGTCACAGTAATAAAAATGTGCTTTCTCCTGTTCTTGGAAGTTTTAGATTCTATTATAGCTTAGTTCATAAATATTAAAATAATGTCACTGGAAAAAAGACCTAAGGACCTCTGACAAAATGAATAAATATTTTAATTACACACACACCTACATACATGCCTATTTACTTTAGTTATGCTATTGTATATTTTCTTTCTTGAGTTGATAGGTCATCTCAAACAACATGCAAAATGTATATTACAGCTCACTTACAAAAAAACAAGCAGTTCATCCCAAGAGGCCACAGAGCCTATCTTTGGATTATACCACATCCTCAGAGATTCAAGAAAGAGCTGAAAAAGAGACCAAAGTGTGCTGAGCTGAAAATTACACTCAGATGCTAACACCCCACAGAATTTCCCATGGGCTAGTCTACGATATTTCAAAGATAAAGTAGACTTGAGTAAGAAAAGACTCAAGTAGACTTTCTCCTTTCTCAAGGCAGAAGCTTCTAATTTGAAGCAATGTTTGTGTACTTTTGTTTCCTTGGGGTGAGCTCTTCAGAGGTCTCTCTGACTTCAGCTCATATTGAAAGGAGGGGTAAAAGAGAAACAAGTTGCCTACAAAGCTCTTCCTATAAACAACATTCAACCTAGGAATCTCTGAATCATTACAGGTAATATATTCTCCACATCTGACTAAATATGCTTTAGTGATTTAAAATATTTAATTTCCTCTTTTTTTTCATTTTATCTTGATCACATAATAACAGGTGCCTCTTTGTGCACCATCTCTCACACGACTTTCTGTTCCTTGATTTAAAAAGAAAAAAAATTCAAGTAGATGAACTGTCATCTGTAATTTTGCCCCATTTCCTCTTTGAACTTGGCCTCTGAAACCACTTTTCCATGTTAATATCAGCTGTTTGTTTTATTCACCACATACTCTCTCTTTCATTTCCCTTGGCTTGTTTCCTAGGTTTTATCTCAAAATCTTCAGTTATATGCCAGGCAGAAGTCTGCCCCCTAAGTTCATTTGTTATTCCAGTCTCATACAGCTTATTGAGTTCTTTTCCTTGCTGCAATCAGTCTTTAAAAACAATCCAGTAAAGATACAGCAATGATTTTTGGCAACCTGACCTTTCACTGCTTTCCTACACTTGTTTAATTAGGTACTACGTGCAGCTGTGACTTGATCTTTACAGTTTTCCTCTGGAAAAAAAGAGAGAGATGTTGTTTAAAGAAGGTCAGATTTGGCAGGTTTTCTAGTTACTTCAGGAACTGACATTGGAGACTTGGAAGCCTGAGGAGCTAGGGAATGCTATACTGGTTTTCTTAACATAATAAAAAAGTCATTTGGAAAGACCACTTGACTCTAAGAATAAGTTATGAGATTCAGAGCTTTTTTACTTCTAGGTTGACAGCTTGAATTTAATGAAAATCATGACTCTGGAAGTGATAATTTTTGATCCATATTCAATGAAGTGGTAGGCCAAAGCTCGAGTTCTAATAGGAAAATTTTCCAGATCAAGTAGCTAATAAACAAAGATATTAAGCTAATTCCAGGTGAAAGTGTAGCAGACAACTCCAAAGTGTTTATAGATAGGGTGTCAGTTTACCTGCTTTATTGGAATTAGTGGAGGAAGGTGACGCAAGGGTACTCCATCAATGTTAGAAAGAATTGTAATGAAATATTGAAGGCCTGATAGAAGTACAACTGGATCTGAAAAATCCATTGAGTTCAAGTTCCAAAACTGTCACTCTTTTGTGATTTTATGGAAGTCATTTCACATTCTTGGTTTTAATTATTTATGCAATTATAACTAGGAATTGCATGGCCAAAAATCACATTTTTATATCTGTGATATTCAATCCTCTTATCCAGCATTTGAGGCTTATATTCTTAATTTGTCCCAATGAGGTTCAATAATTTGTCCAATTTAACATAGTTGGAAAGTGATAAAACTGCAATTTAGAGTCAGTTCTACTGATCAAAAATCTTATGTTTCTCTTTTGTTTACACTGATTCTGCTCAGTGAGGAATTTTGTTTATGGACACTATATGTTTTCTAGCACTTTTTAGTGTTCATTATTTCACCCACACAACACAGGGTTAGTACTTTTAAATCAGACTTACAATAATACTCTACTCTGGTTGCATTGTAAACCTATCTTTCTATACCCATTGTTTTTCTTTGTTGGATAAGATATATATTGAAACCAGATTTTTTTGAAGCTCCACTCTTTGTGCTTCAGAAAGGTATGTTTACTCAGAGTAAAATAACGCTATTATCATGCCTCAGAAAATACTGATGATCCAAGAAAATCAATCCAATTTGATTTAATTCAAATCAGTAAGTACTTTTATTACATGCTTATCTTGTAATCAACTCAATGATAGAGTTAATGAGAGAGACAGAAAAAAATGTGATGATTTCTGCCTCACAGGAATGTAATATTTTGTTGTGATAATATGATACTGACATATGCCACATCTCAATAAAACTATAGGACAGTTACTGATTATAGTCCAAGAGTAATACTGTTATGCAATTTCAAAACAGAAAGAATGAAATAGTAGATGAAATGATAGTGGAAAAATATAGGGAAAGGCTGGAGTTCAATATGTGACCTGAATAATGAATAAAATATGACTAGATAGAGGTGTGAGAGAAAGTAATTTCTGTAAGTACTAAAAATTTTGAAGTGGGGCTTTACATAGAGTTGATACAGCACAGCAGGTAAGGATTCTTCCCTAGAAAGGAAGATGTATTTGGAAGGTAGAGGGAGGTAAGATTCGGTGAGTTTTGTTATTGTCAACCTTAAATATAAGGATGTCAGTTATTTTACCAGCAAAAATGGGTTTATTCAGGAAAAGTAGAGAACGGCAATTCAGAACAGGCAAGCTGTAGTAAAACCACAAGCATGTCCAGAGAACAGAGAGAACAGAAGAAAGGAGGTGTGTTGGCTGTTCTAAGCAAAAAGTCCATTGGAGGAAACTAGGAGTCCCAGGTGTCAAGGATGCTCATTGGCTGAATTGTAACAGTCTCTCATTGGCTGGGCCATTGCCAGGCAATTGCTGGAAGAGACAGAAACTCTTCTTCCCTTCTACTGGGTGATAAAGTAGCCAAAATAATGAGATGTTGGCTGTCTGTCTTTTCCTTCTTCCAGCAGGATCTGCAATTAACCAGGAGTGGTAGGGCATGGGAGCGCCCCCTACAGGCCTTCCAACTCCACATCCATTAGGCTTCCCTTTATCAATTTTCACATTTCCCCCTTTTGATCCAGATCTTTCTCCAAAAGCATCACTGATCAACAGCCAGGTTTTCTGTATCTAGTGGTTTTTGCCCCTCAGGACTAGGAAAGATCTTTCTTGGTCATCATGTCCTATGTCAGAAGAAAAATACATAGCAGTAGGAAACCACATAAGGCCACATTTGAGTAACAAGTTAGGAGGAGAACTCTCAGGTACTTCCCACCTATGGTCCATATTTATGAAGATCTTAAGCATTGGAAATCACCTTATTACTAGGTATATGATGTTTTACAAAAGTTGAACAGGCAACAAAATACAGAACTTAAAATAATTATATAAAACAGAAGAAGTAACATGATAATTCCAAGGTGTACCATGGTCCTAAACTAGGACCCTAGGTCTGAAAGTAGCCAATTGAAATATTTATTGGTACTTATCTCAACTGAGTGTAGAAAATTTCTCCCTATGGAGGCAAACAGAGTCAAAAGTGCCTCTGGAAGTCCCTGCTTAAAGCGACCATGAAAGCAGAATAGTGAATACTGTAAGAGCACACTGAAATAACCAAGCACATTTAGATAGATACAAGTAGGTATTAACATGAAGCCATAGCTGATGAACTATTTGCAAAACAGCAGAACTTAAAGACATTTTAAAACAGTACTGTTATCTCAAAAGAATTATTTGGAACCAATTGTTATCAATAATACAGACTGTAACACTGAAACTACAGAGACCATAAATTTGGATAAGGATTCAAAGTCAGTTAATAATTCAGTGGAAAAAAATACTTGTGAATTCTGAACCTTCTAGCCCTTCAGAAAAAGTTCACAGGATCGTGAGGCTGTTTCCAAAAACAAGAGGTTTTTCCATTTTACAAGAGTTTGGGAAATACAGACAAGGTCATTTTCTTTCCATGAAAGAGACAGAAGTAGCAAACAGTGAGAAAAGGTATACAGGCCTAGTCCAGACAACTTGGGAAAGGCATCTTGCTTATGGTCATTTGCTTAAATTCTGGGAAGTCTTTATTTCCAGGTCACTAGATAGAATGCAGGCCCAGTCAGGATTTGGTGGTTCTTTAAATGTCATGTGAACCCAAGAGTCTATTCGCTGGAGTTTTGGTGGCACAAGGTTTGGGTGGCAGCTCCTGATGAGGACCTTTCCAGTGAGGTTGGAAAGAGTCTTTCTGGCATCGTCTTTTTCAATAGACAAAACTTCCAGGTTAGGTATGATGCTTAAGGCTGCAAGTTCTGGGGGTACACCGTGGAAAGACTGCTCTGCCAATGCATAGTTATTTTTAATAGAAGCCATTAGGCGTTGACAATACTGAAGTTTATATCTTTTAATCAGCTGTGGGTCAAAGAAAGCAGGGGCCAAGTGCATTGGATGTCTTGTAGTATCTCAAAGGTGAACCTATGAGTTCCAAAGGGGTGTATCTGAGATACAAAAGGACCAGTGGCAATGCTTTTGGTCAAGGTATTTGGAATGTCTACAAATTTTGCCAGTTGAATCTTACTAGTGCTATTAATGCGTATGGCTAGCCCTGAGGATTGAGGATGGCATGCACAATGGAAGTGTGGCAAAGCCATCTAGACAGCACAGACTAATCAAAGCACCTTTGTGGTAAAATGGGTTCTCCAATCGGTATGAACTTTGACAGGGGTTCCCCAGGTAGGGAAAATATTTTCCAACTGAAATTTTTAGCCACAGAAGAAGCACTGGCCTGTGTACAGGGAAAACTTTAGTCTAGTGAGGAAACACACAAACTATGACTAAAACAAATTTATCCATGAGATGGGGGAAGTTCACTTGCCAAACTTGGCCTGATGGGCAATTTAAAATGCCTTGGGGAGGTATGGATGGGTGGGACAGCGAGGTAGGCACTTTTTGCAGCTTCATTTTTATTTGCCCACCAGTACTGGTACATGAACACTGTCGTTTGTCAGTAGTAAGCATGTACAGTGGTAAGTAGAGGGAATTTTAGAATTTCTGGTAGGGCTGGATTGTTATTTGGTCCAAGGCAGAGTTCTCTTTTATCCAACCAACAATTATTAGATTTCCAATGTCATATTTCTTTTTCTGGGGTCAACTACTGGGTGTCTCTGGTCAGTTTTTCCAAACTATCCTTTGGGACAAGCTTTTGGAACATGACAAAGGTTTGGCTATTTGTTTCCTTGAGAGTAATATTTTTGGCGAAAATATCAGCAAGATTACTTCCTTTGGCCTTCATGGAGTTGAGTCTAGAATGCCAGGAACCTTAATAATCACAGCAAAAGTATGGTGTCTAATAAATTTGGGCATAGAGGACATTGTCAATTTATTCCTATTGGAGGTTAGGAAACCTCATCGTTTCCATAGTATTCTAAAGTCATGAGCTATCTCAAAGGCATACCAACTATCAGTATAAATGTTGCAGTTTTACCATTGGCTTAGATACAACCTCAAGTAAGGGTATATAACTCAGTTCATGGCCCAAGCAGCCATAGAAGAGCTATTGTCTTAATGCCTTCAGAAGGAGTCACAATAGCATAAACGGCATATTTACTATTTTCATCCTTAAAATAAGAAACATAAGCAAGCCATGAAAAATCTGCATTGGTTAAAGGTGTTTCCTTAAATTGTCCCAGGAAGTCAAAAAGGTGATCTGCCAATATTATGCAGTTGTGAGGAGTTTCATATGAATCCAAATGTAGTTCTATTCTGAGATCAGATACCCTAAGTATTGAACCTGAGTTTGGGCAAACTGCAATTTTTCTTTGGAGACTTAATGTTCCTCTAAGGCTAAAAGTTTTAACAGGTGGATGCTACCTTCCTATGAAGAAGTTTGAAAAGGGAACAGAGAAACAAATCATGTACATATTGTAACAAATTAGACCCTGAAGAAAAAGTTATTACCATCCAAATCAGCTTTTAAGGTCTGTGAAAATAAGAACTTCCTGTGAAACCCTGGGGCGCTACTGTCCAGTTTTATTTCCATTCTTCCCAAATGACAGCAAAAATATATTAGCCATCCTTATGAACTTGAATACTAAAAATACACTGCACAGATCAATTAACAGAAAAAATTTGCTTTCTGTGGGCCAACAGTTTATGGAGTTAGGAACAACAGGGTGCCGAGAGATAACAATGTTACTTATTGCTCAGAGGTCCTGGACAAACATCCATCCTCAGCCACTAGGGGTGCCACAGGGACTAGTGCAGGGGGTGGGTGAAACTCTGAGCCTTGTAATCTTCTATTATGGGTTTAATGCCTTAAAAGCTTCTTTATTTATAGGGTATTGATTAACTCTGGGAAGGGGTTTTGAGGGATCTATTTGAATTTTGAGGGGAGGTGTGCTGTAGGTTCTGCCAATATAGGTTGAACATTTTGCCTGTAAGGAGGATGGTTGCTGATACAGTAAGAATGAATGATCAGTTTTCACAGCCTTAGCTATAGTGCTGTCAGAGGTGGAGCAAATAAAAAGTCCAAGGGTTATTTAATCCCCCTGGTTGCTATTTTGATTACTATCAAATTCTAGAATTATTTCCCCCTTTTGGGGGAAAGAAATTCTGCTTTGATATGTTTATTTTTTTTAAGAAATCTTGGCCCAATACATTATGATCAACACACATATCGTAGGGGTTCACGGGGAAAGCAGTATAGCACAGAGAAGACAACAAGTAGTGACTCTATAGCATCTTACTATGCTGATGGACAGTGACTGCAACGAGGTGTGCAGGAACTTGATAATATGAATGAATGCAGTAAGCACAATGTTGCTATGTGAAAGCTTCATAAGATTGTATATCAATGATACCTTAAAAAAAGAAAGAAAACAAAAGAAATCTTGGCCCAATAAATGGATAGGGCAGAGGAACTAAGGTGAAAAGTATGTTTATCTCTTAAAGGGCCTAAACAAGTAGGAATGGGTTCTGTGAAAGAAGTCTGTTGAGGTTTATTTGAGATCCCCACTACAATATTCTGAGGCTGGGCTGCTTCACAGCAGTGGGGTTGAGCAAGGAAAAAGGACAGAGACAGATCCATTCCAAATCTGGAGAGTGTTTCCTCCAATCCGATGAAGACGGAGTACTGGGAAGAGCCCCTGTAGCTCCTCAGAGCCCATTCACTGGGAATTAGAAGGACATTGGAATTGTTAGCTAGATGGCTGAAGGCACCTGAAAAGCTTAAACCTGTGATAATTTGTTTTGACTAATGTCTAACCTCTTTGCAATAATAGCAAAAACTAGAGAATTTTTTGTTTGTTTGTTTGTTTAGGGGCCTTCATTTGCCAGAACTGAACATTAAAAATGTTAGTGGCCTTTATCACCCAGGGTGCACACCAGCTGGTTTGCCAAATTAATGATGTGGAGTGCACATAGTTTCCCCATTCCAGCCTGGTCCTTTTAACTTAAAAAAAAAAAAAAAAGATCCCAGTTCAGCCTGCTGATAGAGTTAGAGTTAAATGTTACTCAGGAAGGAAAATCAGAACTTTCTTTGAAAACAATCTGAAGTCAATTGTAATGGTTATGACCAGGTTCATCAGGCTTTGTGTGCCAGCCTGAAATTTATTACGATGAATAGGCTCAGGAAAAGCTACTGTAATTACTCGTTGGAGGTTTCTAGCAAATGTTCCAGCATTTTGCCAAAAGTTAGGAGTCTGTTTCTTCAAATTCCTTTCAGGATGTTCCCATTGCGCCAGTTTCATCCAATGCTTGGCCTGACTGTCAGCAACAAACATGTAGATTATTGATATAAATTTGAGAAACCTGATTGGTAAGTTTGAATAACTATGTTAAATTCCTCAGCAAACCTATGAGGTCCTCAATCGCTTTAGGAAACTCTTTACCTGTGGCTCAAAATTCAGCCTTAGTCCAGGGAACATAAAAATCTTGGGGGGTTATTTGGATCCTCAGAAGACTTAACATTCAAAGGACAGGTTTTAATAGGTTCAGGAGAGGAGGGAGCAGAGTGAGTTTTGGAGGAAGAGGTAAATTCAGCAAAAAGATTAAAATGAGGGAACAGATATGGCAGAGGAGGTGGGAGACACTGCAGAGGGTAGAGGAAAATGGATCCTGAGCACAAGATGGTCCCACACGCCTATAGGCAAAGAAGATGGGGGAGGGCAAAGAGAGGCCTCAGAAGCCATTTTAGCTTCTTTCAATTGCTTGTTTGCCTCACTTTGTAAAAAGGCAAAATTAGAATCATGACAAGATTTGGAAATCTCAAGGTGTCAATTAAAATAGCTTCCCATTCAGACTTCTTTTTTTGCTGATTTTTTTGAGCCACAAGTTTCTAATTTAATTTTGAGAAAACAAGTTTGGGGAGATTGAATATTCCCCATAATGGCTATTGGTGTTCTAAATTATTTTTGGTTCAATTGGTCTATTTAGTCAGAAATGTGTATGAGAAGGACCCATAGTTTTTGAACATAAAACCAGCTAGGGCACACCCACAAAGCATTCTGATAACTGAGACCTCATTTCTTAGACATTTTTTTTCTCTAAAGAGAAAAATTCTTAAACATCAGGGCTCTAACAGGAACAGTCTGGTTCCAAAAGGAATCAGGCCAAAGGCTAGCGCAGTTCCAACAGAAACAGTCCACTCCTCAAAGGATATGGACTGAAGGCCATGCAGTTTCACCAGCACAGTTCCACTGGAATAGTCCAGTCCACAGAAGGATTTGGACCACAGGCCAGTACAATTCCAGTAGGAACAGTCTGCTTCCAAACAGGAGTCAGGCTAAAGGCTTAGCAAAATTCCAGGGAATAGTCCAATCTCCAAAGCATATAACCTGAAGGCCAACTGTTTCACTGGCACAGTTCCAGGGAGCAGTCCATTCCCCAAAGGATAAACACCAGAGGCCAGCACAGTTCCACAGTAGCAGTCTGGTCCCAAGAAAGAACAGGACTGAAGGCCATATGAGCACTCTTGGAAAGAACAAGGCCTAAGGCAGATCCAAACAAATGCGGAGCTCAAAAATGCAAAGACAGTGGAGCTCAAAATCCAGGAGAAAACCTGCCCTCCAACTCCAGGGTCAGCATGAAAGCATTGAGTTCAATGGACTGCGTGGGTACCAGCACCTGTTTGCTCACCAGCCTCACAGCTGTTGCAGGGATGGGAGGTCGTCTCTGGATCCCACTTCTGACACCAAGTACTGCTGACCTTAAATACAAGGCTGTCAGTTATTTTAACAGCAAAATCGGATTTATTCAGGAATAGTAGAGAACTGCAATTCAGAACAAGCAAGCTATGGCAAAAACACAAGCATATCTGGATAACAAAGGATGGAGATTCTTGATAGAAGAAACGGGGAGAGTTAGGGACTGTTCTAAGCAAAAAGTCTGCTAGGGGAAATTGGGAGTCCCATGTATTGTGGCTGCTCATTGGCTGAGTTATAACAGTCTCTCATTGGCTGGGCTGTTGCCAGTCTGTTGCTAGGGGAAGCAGAAACTCTTCCCTCCTCTTACTGGGTGGTAAAGTAGCCAAAATAGTAAGGATTGTAAGCTGTCTGTCTCTTCCTTCCTGTGGGATCTACAATCGACCAGTAGAGGTAGGGCATGGGAGCTCTCCTACAGGCCTCCCAACTCCACATCTGTGAGGCTTCCTTTTATCAATTTTCACATTACCACTCATGGCAACTTCCTCAAGTTATTTAAACTGTCAAAATATGAAATGACATGTACTTTTTATTACATCTTATTTTTATAATTACAATAACATTGCATCATATTTTTTGTAATTACAAACATCACATGTCCTTCAGTAATGTACTACTTGAATAAACCATGATATATTTTCATAATGGAATAATATAAGAGTATACAAAAAGAAATGAGATCTCTTCATAGAGATTATGGAATATGTCCAACATACATTGTTTAAGTGGAAGGTGGTATTGCAGGTCAGTATTTTAAGTGTACTATCTTCTGTATATTTAAGAGGGAAACACACATATGCATGTATACACACAGTGATTTTATAATGCACGCACACAGAAGGATAAATCAAATATAATAAAAATGGTTATCTAGAGGGCCAGGGAGGTAAGATGGTGGAGGGGGAGAACAGGGAAGAAAATATTTTTTTTCTAAATGTACCTTGTTTTATAGTTTTTAATTTGGAAACATGGAAGTATTTTATAAGTTAAACAAAATTGAATTTAAAAAGGAAAGAAATTAAAACATACTTTAACAAATGAACCAAAGTACTTATCAAATTAGCTGCACTGCAACAGAGAAACAAAGGTTTAGCTCAGTGATATTATAACACAGAATTTTGATTTATTTTATGATGGTATAGTCTAGGGATAAAAAACTACAAAGTAATCTTTAAAACATATTTGATAGTCATTAGCAGTAATACTGATACTGTTTTCTTTAAGTGATTTTAGAAATATATATATATATCACACACACACACACACATATATATATATATATATGCATGCATATGTATATCTATATGCAAATAATAATGTAAATTTAGTTGATTAAGTATTAAGATTGTCAAAATAATAGGTACATAAGGTTAAAATCAAAAAAGCTGTGTAAAAACCCTCAATTTTAAATTTGAATTTTAAATATATGAATTCATGATACATTCTTTTTCTTAAAATATTCCTAGCTCCATCTACTTAAAGTTCTAGGTGCAATGACAACACTGCAGATAGAACCACGATAGATAAAGCAGGTACAGGAAGAGGTCAGTAGAATTTGGAAGGTATGATGTACCAGACAAATAAATCAATGATATATTTTAAAAAAGAGCCTAAATTATAGAACAAAAAAGACTTAAAAGACATTAACAAATGCAATGTGTAGTCCTTATTTACATCCTAAATCAAACATATCAACAGTTAGGAAATTTGAATATATATTGGGTGTATAATATTAGATAATATTTGATGGTATTAAGATAATTAGATGATATTAAGAAAGTCCTCATCATCCTTGTCAGTTACAAAAACATTATATAAAAGAAATGACTTGATGTCCAAGATTTGGGGTAAAATAATCTAGAAAAAGGAAGTTGAGAATTTAGATGACAGATTAGCAAAAAATTGATAATTATTGAAGGTAAATTATGGTATATTAAGATTCATTATCCTATCATCCATAACTTTTGTGTATATATGAAAATTTCCACAATTAAAAACAGGAAAAAATAAAGGAAAAGATAGTTAACTCCTACTCTGACTATGGCCAATTTCAGATGACCATATACTGTGAGATGTCCTTCCAAACATTTTCTTAGATTTTCATGTGTCATCATCAACCATTAAACGATTTAATAAGTGAATTTATTATAAATTAAATTCTTATTACTGCAATTAGTAATTTAGCTAACAAATATTAAGAGCTCACAATTAAGGTGCTAATGATAAATTGTTGGACAAGACAAAATCTTTAATTGCCTTCATAGAGTTTGCATCTGGTGGGAGAGAAAAGAAGCAAACAAATGTAATGACTACAGATTTTGATGATTACCATGAAGAAAACAGGTAAGGAACTGAGAAAGATGGCACCATAAAGAGAATAGAATTTTAAGGTTACAAAGAAAGAGGCTCCAAAAGGGGTTATATTGAAATTCTGACCTAAAGAAAGTCAAGAAAGAGTGGAGGGGAAAAGACCTCCCAAACAAAGGATCAAAATAACCTAGTTATTCAGTGAACTCTAATCTAGGTACTGTAGTGAAAGGATTTTGCAGATGTAATTAAGGTCCCAAATTAGTAGCTCTTAAGACAAGGAGATAGCCAGATGGGCTTGACTTACTCACATGAACCCTGAAAAAGGGGGTGGGGGGGTTTCTCTGGCTGGTGGTATAAGGGGAAGTCAGTGATTTTGAAGCATGAGAATGATTTGGTGAACTGTTGTTGACTTAAAGATGGAGGTGGCCATGTGGCAAGGAATGCAGGTGGCATCTAAAAGCTGAAAGCTACACTTGATGACAGCCAGCAAGTTAACAGTGACCTCAGTCCTACAACCATAACGAGCTGAGTTCTGTTAACAAAAAATGAGCTTGCAAGAGGGTTTGTTTTGTTTTTCTCCAGAGGTTCCAGAACAGCACTCAGACTGGGTGACTCCTTAATTTTAACCTTAAGATACTCTGAGCACAGAAGCCAGACACAATGTATCAGACTTCTGACCTACAGAATAGTGAGTCTTTTATACCACATTTGAAGGGATGCTCTACATCAGAGGTATTTTAGCAGTAGAAAATGGAATGTTCTTACTTTTAGAATAATTGGTTCATAATAGTTGTGGATGGCACATTTGTCAAAGGAGATATTTGAGGTTGGAGAACACTTTGAGTTCCTTTTCAGTGAAGCAAATAAGCTGGGGCTCATAAATTGAGGAAATGAGTCTGAATGGAACTGTTACTGTGTATGTAGATTTAATAGGGCTCGGTACTGGTTAGATGTGCAGGCAAGAATAAATAAAGTCGAGTGAAGGGTTTAGCATCTTGAACTTAGTTGATCAGAAAGTTTGTGATGCTGAAAATGGCAAATTAGAATGGGTAGGATTGTTGGGGAGGAGAATGTTTTAAGTCATGTGCAAATACAACTTAAGGTAGATAACTGATAGTGGATAAAAATGCTGGATAGACTTGAAAGAGAAATTCTAAAATGGAGTAAAATAGGTGGTAATCATTTAAATAAACTTAAGTATATAAATGGATTGAATTTGCAAGGAGAGAGAAAGAAAGAAAGAAACAAACAAAAAAACTAGGGACTGAAGCTAGAGGGTGATTATGGCTGTGTGTCAGATCTGGCTCACCCAGGCTTACCTGAGTGGATTTTGCATATTCCTTCCTAACTGTATTAACTGATTATCACATTGGTAGCTTGAACTAGACCATATCAGGAGTATTTAAACCATGTACATCAGCAAACACTACAGATCAGGTCCCCTTCCCTCACCACCCCAGAGAGCCAGTGGTTAAACATTTACTGACACATACTGACTACAGAATACAGGAGCTTTAAGAAAACCCAGTGCCAGAGTAGCTTAAAAAAAAAGATCTAAGGTAGTTGATTGTCACAGAAGAAACTATCATGAAAAATATGAGTGTCCACTGTGTAAATTGTTCAGGATATCCAAAAAGTATGAATAACTCTGGTGACTATGAATTTGTCATTAACACAAGAGAGCATTTTCAGTAGAATAGTGGCCAAATGTCAAAGAATTGAGCAAAGATTATATGCTAAGAAAATAGATCCTAAGTAGAATGCTATTATTTCACCCAAATGACATGGTTTAGCAAATCGTTTGCTGGGATAAGAATCAGAAAACCTGAGTCCCTTACACTGGAACTATCACTTATCTCTCTGGGCCTCAGTTTCTTATTTGTAAAATCAGGGGTTTGGATGAAGTTTTTTGCAAGGCCTATTCCAGTTCTATTGGTTGAGAACTGATGTTGCAAGATTTCCAAGGAATCAGTTAAAACAAAAGAAATAAAACTCCAGCAACCTCACAACCATCTCAGTCTTCTTCAAGCACTCTTCTATAATTACATCCTTTCTCCATGAACTCCCTATCTGGAGCCATCTCTTCTAGAAATTAAACACATGCATCATCTCACATTTGATACAGGTATTATTTAAGAGAGGAATGAGACAGATACTCAACTGAGGCTGATTAATGTGCTGTCTCAGAGGTGGAGAGAAGAGGGGAGAAGATTGTATTAAGCAAAACTACACCTCCTACTTCATCCTTTCAGCTCAAACTACTCAGTGCTGTCAAGACAACTGAAGGGAATCCTTATGGTTGGGGAAAATATTTGATATTTTTTTCTTTTTCATGTTAAATTTTTAAATGCCTTTAAAATTATTTTTATCAAATATTCGCCCAGAAAAAAGCTTAGTTCTTTTCTCCTGGGAGCTTCATGGATAACTTGTGAATATGGAATCTCCTTGGGAACTTACTGATTGTCTAGGATTTCTCTGACATTCAACAGCTTGCTCTGCCACTAGCTTTGAAGCCTGCGAATTGCCTCAGTTTTGGCAAAGGTGTTCTGATATCTGTGACTGAAGCTGCAGAGGGGTTTGGAAACCAAAGGTTTTAGTATTCACTGAGGGAGAAGATGGGCTGCAGGGAAATATGAGTCCTCACAGAGGAGCAAACACACTGAACAGCTGCTTCTAAAGCAGATGGTGAAGGAGGATTTAGTTAGCCCAGGATAGGGTCCAGCGTCTGACTCCAGTGTCTGACAATATCAATGCCAGAGTAAAAAGCACATAGGCATATAAGATTAGTAGACCACAGAGTGAAGATGGGAGCAATAGAAGGAGGCAGAAAAGGGAAGATAATGAGGCACGTTCTGAAAATATTGTGTTCTTGCCATGATACACTGCCATCCACTATGATGGTGCCTATGAAGAATTTGTGTTAATGCATAACACAACAAGGTTATCTTGGCAATAAGCATACATTCAGGAGTGATCATATTTGCAGCCAATATGACCACAGGAGTGGATAGAATTTCTCAAGGACATGTAAATTGAGCATATAAGAGAGGTAAGGAAGGGAAGATTTAAGATGGAAGCATGAGAGGTGAGACAGAGAATTCCTCCCAAAACCACATATAGTGTGAAAATATAGTTAATACAACTAGCCCTAAAACAGCAACAGGAAAGAAGGCTGCACCAGACTGCATACAGACCTCATGAACAGAGCAGACTGCATGAAACAGGGTAATGTATGAAAGCCTTGATGTGGCAGGACCCAAGCCATTCCCCCACCTGAGCTCACCAGCAGGAGGAAGAGAAATGGAGTGGGGAGGGGGTGGAAGCCTAAGACTGCTGAACACCCAGCCCTGGAGGTCTGCTTTGGAGCACAAACCTACATTGTGTGGTGCTCTGGAGGTTGGTCAGGTTGGGGAGCTGGGACAGGCGGAGTGCTTAAGAGACTGAGATTCCGGCCATTTGTGGAAGATGGGAATCCACATCCAGCTGCTCTGGGATGAAGGAAAGGCAGGCGGTCTGAGAGGCTTCCTAGCAGTGAGACAGCTGCTGACGGGGCGGCATTTGCACAGAGCTTGCTATGTGAGAGAAGGGATAGGTGGACAAGGTTGTCTGGGCACACACTGCACAGCAGGTTGGGAATGGTGAGGAGCTTCAGTCACTCCATTCCCGTGGCTGTCTACTCAGCTCCGAGGTCCCCCACTGTGACATGAAGCCTCCTGCGCCTTCCACCTGGACTGCCGGCACCCGCTCGCAAATCAGAAGTCACTGCACAGGCATCAGGCCAGCCAGAGGGAGACCCCGCATACAACAGATAGAGGCGCCAAGCACAGAGGCTTACACCTCTATGATTGGCCCACTGGATCTGATACTGGAGACAGGCACGGCAGCCTGGAAGTAGGAAAAAGCTCTTTCCTCTCCCCAGGCACCAGCGCGGCTACCCTACGACCCCCAACCTCACGCTAGGACAGCTCCAGAGACTAGAGCTTCTGGGCACTAGAGGACACCACATAGAATTATGAAAGGTCAAAGGAACCTGGATCAGACCAAAATCTCACAAATGCCAGAAAAGGGGTGAAATGAAACTGAACTCACCAAACTTGCTGAAAGAGAGCTTAAAATAAAAATCATAAACATGTTCATGGAGGTACAGAAAAATATTCAAGAACTCAGGGACAAATTTAAGATGGAGATTCAATCCTTAAGAAATTCCATATCTGAAAGGAAACATACATTGGAGGGATTTAGAAGTAGATTAGATATAGTAGAAGAGATGGTAAATGGAATAGAAGTTAGGGAAGAGGAATACAGAGAAGCTGAGGTACAGAGAGAAAAAAGTATCTCTAAGAATGAAAGAATATTGAGAGAACTGTGTGACCAATCCAAACAGAACAATATACGCATTATAGGTGTACCAGAAAAAGAAGAGAGAGAAAAAGAGATAGAAAGTGTCACTGAGGAGGTAATTGCTGAAAACTTCCCCAATCTGGGGAAGGAGATAGTCTCTCAAGCTGTGGAGGTGCACAGATCTCCCAACACAAGGGACCCAAGGAAGACAACAACAAGAAATATAATAATTAAAATGACAAAGATCAAGGATAAAGATAGACTTTTAAAAGCAGGTAGAGAGAGAAAAAAGATGATATATAAAGGAAAACTCATCAGGCTATCATCAGATTTCTCAACAAAAACCTTACAGGCCAGAGGGAGTGGCATGATATATTTAATGCAATGAACAGAAAACCCTCGAATCAAGAATACTCTGCTCATCAAGATTATCATTTAAATTTGAAAGAGGGATTAAACAATTTTCAGATAAGCAAAAGCTGACAGAATTTACCCCCAACAAACCACCTCTACAATACATGTTAGAGGTACTGCTACAGATAGAAGTATTCCTAAGGCTAAATAGATGTCATCAGGGGAAATAAAACCACAGGAAAGTAGAACAATTAATTACTTAGCAGACGTAAAATCAAATCAACTACCCCTAACGTCAATTAAGCGACAGACAAAGAGTACACAATATGATACGTAACATATAAAGAATAGAGGAGGAAAAAAAAAAAGAACCTGTCGGTTTTGTTTGTAATAGCATACGAAGTGAGTTAAATGAGACTGTTAGATAGTAAGGGAATTACCCTTGAGCCTTTGGCAACCATGAATCTAAAGACTGCAGTGGCAATAAGTACACACCTATCGATATTAACCCTAAATGTAAAAGGTCTGAATTCACCGATCAAAAGACATAGAGTCATGGAATGGATTAAAAACAAGACGCATCTATATGCTGCCTACAAGAGACTCACTTGAAACTCAAAGACATACACAGACTGAAAGTAAAGGGATGGAAAAAGATATTTCATGCATCTAATAGGGAGAAAAAAGCAGGGGTTGCAGTACTTGTATCAGACAAAATAGACTTCAAAACAAAGAAAGTCACCAGAGACAAAGAAGGACATTACATAATGATAAAGGGGTCAGTCCAACTAGAGGATATAACTATTATATATATTTATGCACCCAACACAGGAGCACCTACATATGTGAAACAAACACTAACAGTATTAAAGGTGGAAATAGAATGCAATGCATTCATTTTAGGGGACTTCAACAAACCACTCACTCCAAAGGACAGATCAACCAGCCAGAAAATAAGTACAGAGATAGAGGGAATGAACAATGTATTAGAACAGATGGACTTACCAGACATCTACAGAACACTCCATCCAAAAGCAACAGGACACTCATTCTTCTCAAGGGCACATGGAACATTTTGAAGAAGATGATATATTAGTCTACAAAAAGAGCCTCAGGAAATCCAAAAAGATTGAAATTGTACCAACCAGCTTCTCAGATCACAAAGTTATGAAACTAGAAATAAATTAAACAAAGAAAACAAAAAAAGCCCACAAACACATGGAGGCTTAATAACATGCTCCTAAATAATCAATGGATCAATGACCAAATAAAAACAGAGATTAAGAAATAAATGTCACCAATAATTAAACACCACAAAATGGGTTGATGCAGCGAAGGCTGTGTTAAGAGGGAAGTATATTTCAATACAGGCCTACCCCAGGAAAGAAGAACAATCCCAAATGAACAGTCTAAACTCACAATTAACGTAACTAGAAAAGGAAGAACAAATAAGGCCCAAAGTCAGTAGAAGGAAGGACAAAACAAAGATTAGAACAGAAATAAATAAAATCGAGAAGAATAAAACAATAGAAAGAATCTATGAAAGCAGTAGCTGGTTCTTTGAGAAAATAAACAAAATTGATAAACCCTTAGCCAGACTTATCAAGAAAAAAAGAGAATCTACACACATAAACAGAATCAGAAATGAGAAAGGAAAAATCACTATGGACACCACAGAAATACAAAGAATTATGAGAGAATACTATGAAAAATTATATGGTAAGAAACTGGAAAACATAGAAGAAATGGACAACTTTCTAGAAAAATACAACCTTCCAAGGCTGACACAGGAAGAAACAGAAACTCTGAATAGACCAATTACCAGCAAGGAAATTGAATTGGTAATCAAAAAACTACTTAAGAACAAAACTGATGGACCAGATGGTTTCACTGCTGAATTTCATCAAACATTTAGTGAGGACCTAATATCCATCTTCCTTAAAGTTTTCCAAAAAGTACAAGAGGAGGGAATACTCCCAAACTCATTTACATGGCCAGCATCACTCTAATTGGAAAACCAGGCAGACACCACAAAAAAAGAAAATTACAGACCAATATCCCTGATGAACATAGATGCAAAAATACTCAACAAAATATTAGCAAACCAAATTCAAAAATACATCAAAAAGATCATCCATCATGATCAGGTGGGATTTATCCCAGGGATGCAAGGATGGTACAACATTCAAAAATCCATCAACATCATCCACCACATCAAAAAAAGAAGGATTAAAAACCACATGATCATCTCCATAGATACTGAAAAAGCATTTGACAAAATTCAACATCCATTCATGATAAAACCTCTCAACAAAATGGATATAGAGGGCAAGTACCTCCATATCATAATGGCCATATATGACAAACCACAGCCAACATTATACCTAACAGCAAGAAGGTGAAAGCTTTTCACCTAAGATTGGGAACAAGACAAGGATGCCTACTCTCCCCACTTTTATTCAACAGAGTTCTGGAAGTCATAGCCAGGGCAATCAGACAACACAAAGAAATAAAAGGCATCCAGATTGGCAAGGAAGATGTCAAACTGCCCCTTTTGTAGATGACATGATATTGTATATAAAAAACCCTACAGAATCCACTCCAAAACTACTAGATTTAATATCAGAATTCATGAAAGTTGCAGGATAAAAAATTAATACAAAGAAATCTTTTGCATTCCTATACGCTAATGATGAACTAGCAGAAAGAGAAATCAGGAAAACAATTCCATTCACAGTTGCATCCAAAAGAATAAAATACCTAGGAATAAACCTAACCAAAGAAGTGAAAGACCTATACTCCAAAAAGTACAAGACACTCATGAGAGAAATTAAAGAAGATACCAAAAAATGGAAACACATCCCATGCTCATGGATAGGAAAAATTAATATTGTCAAAATGGCCATACTGCCTAAAGCAATCTACAGATTCAATGCAATCCCTATCAAATTACCAACAGCATTTTTCAATGAAATAGAGGAAATAGCTCTAAAATTCATATGGTACCACAAAATACCCCAAATAGCCAAAGTAATCCTGAGAAGGAAGAATAAAGCAGGGGGAATTACTCTGCCTGACTTCAAGCTCTGCTACAAAGACACAGTAATTAAGAAAATTTGGTACTGGCACAAGAACAGACCCATAGACCAATGGAACAGACTAGAGAGCCCAGATATAAAACCCAAGTATATATGGTCAATTAATATATGGTGAAGGAGCCATGGATATACAATGGAGAAATGACAGCCTCTTCAACAGCTGGTGTTGGCAAAATTGGACAGCTACATGTAAGAGAATGAACCTGGATTATTGTCTAACCCCATACACAAAAGTAAACTCTAAATGGATCAAAGACATGAATGTAAGTCATGAAACCATAAAACTCTTAGAAAAAAACATAGGCAAAAATCTCTTGGATATAAACATGAGCAACTTCTTCATGAACATATCTCCCCGGGCAAAGGAAACAAAAGCAAAAATGAACAAGTGGTACTTTTCCAAACTAAAAAGTTCTGTACAACAAAGGACACCATTAGGAGAACAAAAAGACATCCTACAGTATGGGAGGATATATTCATAAATGACATATCCAATAAGGGGTTGACATCCAAATTATATAAAGGGGTCACGCACCTGAACAAACAAAAAGCAAATAAGCCAACTAAAAAATGGGCAGAGGAGCTGAACAGAAACTTCTCCAAAGAAGAAATTCAGATGGCCAACAGGCAGATGAAAAAATGCTCCATATCCCTAATCATGAGAGAAATGCAAATGAAAACCACAATGAGATATCATCTCACACCAGTTAGGATGGCCAATATCCAAAAGACAAACAACAACAAATGTTGGTGAGGATGTGGAGAAAGGGGAACACTCCTATGCTGCTGGTGGGGATGTAAATTAGTTCAACCATTGTGGAAAACAGTATGGAGGTTCCTCAAAAAACTCAAAATAGAAATACCATTTGACCCAGAATTCCACTCCTAGGAATTTACCCTAAGCATGCAGCAGCCCAATTTGAAAAACACAGATGCACCCCTATGTTTATCTCAGCACTATTTACAATAGCCAAGAAATGGAAGCAACCTAAGTGTCCATCAGTAGATGAATGGATAAAGAAGAAGTGGTACATATACACAATGGAATCTTATTCAGCCATAAGAAGAAAACATATCCTACCATTTGCAACAACATGGATGGAGCTAGAGGGTATTATGCTCAGTGAAATAAGCCAGGTTTAGAAAGACAAGTATCAAATGATTTCACTCATCTGTGGAGTATAAGAACAAAGAAAAAACTGAAGGAACAAAACAGCAGCAGACTCACAGAACCCAAGAATGGACTAACAGTTACCCAAGGGAAATGGACTGGGAGGAAGGGTGGGAAGGGAGGGATAAGAGAGAAAATGGTGCGTTATGATTAGCATACATAATGTGGGGGAGGACCTGAGGAAGGCAGTGTAACATAGAGAAGACAAGTAGAGATTCTATAGCATCTTACTACACTGATGGACAGTGACTGTAATGGGGTATGTGGTGGGGACTTGATAATAGGAGGAGTCTAGTAACCATAATGTTGTTCATGTAACTGTACATTAATGATAGCAAAATAAAAAAAAAAAGAGAGGTAAGGAAAAATTCAGGGATGACATCATTACCTAATGGGAAAGAGTAAGTTAAGGAGTCACTAGAAGCATTTGGAAAGTGCAATGGTCAGACTAGTCAGAGACGTACCAGATGAGGAAGGCATTAAGAAGACAGGTGATACACTGTGACAGTGTTGGGTTTCACTGAAGACTCAAGTTAAGTGTTCGATGGATTTGAAGTGAGAAAATACTTGTGAACTTGGCAAGATAATTTTTAGTTGAGTCTGTGTTTGGAGGTAGGAGAGGGGGTGAAAACCTAAAGAAGTAGAGAAAAAGAAAAAATGCTATTTTGGGGGGTGGTGATGATCTTTAGGGGAAAGAAAAGATGTTTGCTGAAGAAGGGTACAAGGTGAAGGAGAATTTACTCTTTTTACTTTTATTAATGAGAATTTTGCATGTCTATGGGCTATGGGCAGGGTAGATTAAAATTATAGAAAGGGGAATAGTTTATTGATGAATGAGTTGTTACAAGACATTCATGACTGAAAGGAAGTCCAGTTGTACAGGGTGGGAGAAGTTTCTGGGAACAAGTTACTATGGGTCCTAGAGTCAACATAATCCTCATATTTGTATTGTACCACAGAGGGATGAGTAGTGCTACTGTCATGAGTTGGTATTTGAAGTCATAAAGGAATTTCCTTCCTAAGAATGATAAAATTCTGGCATGAGAAGTCCTGTTTCACAAGTACCTCTTCGTTAGAGATATTCAACGAAAGAATAATTTTCTATGGGGAAAGCAATGTGGACTGGATGACATCTAAGAAACTTTGAAACTCTATGTGTATGGTATTTGAAATAAGCCCACAATTATTGGCTTCCTTGATTAACCAATACAAATAATTAATTTTAATTTACATCTGTTTATCTAAACTTTCAACATAAGTTTACTGACCACCTACTGGGCACCATAGACATGGCATTTTGGGGATACAGCTGTGGCACAAGAGATACATCCTTGTACTCAAAGAGCTTATATTCTAGAAGAAAAATGCACACATGTAGAATATAATGTTAAACAGAATACCACAGACTGGGTGGCTTAGACAAGAAATTTATTTTCTCACAGTTCTGGAGGCTAGAAGTCCAAGATCAAAGTGCTGGCAGAGTTTGTTTCTGGCTGCAGGCTATACCTTGTAGCTATGTCCTCTTGTGACCTCCCCTCTGGGAATGCAGAAAGAGATCTCTGGTGCCTCTTATCCTTATTATATAAAGGACACCAGTCCTATTGGATATGGGCCCTGCCTTTATGATCTCAAGAGACCTTAACTGCCTCATCAAAGGCCCTATCTCCAAATACAGTTGCCCCTTGAACAACATGGGTTAGAACTGCACAGGTCTGCTTATTTGCAGCTTTTAAAAAATAAATATGGTGGACTTCCAGGAAGATGGCAGTGTGAGCAGGGCGGCAGAAATCTCCTCCCAAAACTATATAAATCTACAAAAATACAGCAAATACAACTATTCCTAAAAGAGAGACCAGAATACACAGGAAAGTGCACAGTGTGCAGCTACACCCGGGAGGACTCGGCACCCTGTGAGGCGGGTAAGATACAGAGCCACGACCCGGCGGCACCCGAGCACTCACCCAGCCCAGCGCGCCGGCGGGAGGAGAGGATTCAGAGCCGGGAGGGAGTGGAGGAGCAGGCCCACGAAATACCCAGCCCCGGTGGTCTGCGCTGGGAGTGCTGACACACATCGGGCGGTGCATCTGACATTGGAGAGGCAGAAGGTGCAGGTTTTGAGCCGGGAATGCACCAGTCCATGCAGCCAGTGCCCCGGGAGAAGAGAAAAGCACGCGCAGTTTGTGGTGGACTCAGAGAGGCGGGGCACCCAGCGAGGGAACACCATTACCCCAACAGGCTCAGCCCTGCAGGGTGGAAGTCCGGAAGAACTTCGGAACCCTTGGCTTATGACTGAAAAAAGGGAACAGCCAAACTAGGGCTTTATCCAGGGAACAACAGCCTCCCATTTGTTCCCAACACGGCCAGAGCTACAAAGAGCGGTATGGCCGCGGCTGTGGATTAGTGGAGCAACAGCGACACCTACAGCACACTTAGAGAATCCAATCCAGGTGGGTGTTTTTTTTTCCTTTTCCCCTTCCTTTTTCTTTCTTTCTTTTTTCACTCTTTTCTTTCTCTTCCTTTTTTTCGCTTGTTTTTTTTTTCTTGGGTTTTTTTTTCTTAAGTCTTAAAGAGCCCAGCTGACATACGTGGCAACTACCAGCCACCACTTCTATCAGCATGACAAGACAGAGGAATATGATACAGACAAAAATCACCCAGACCCAGACAACTCCTGAGAAAGAACCTGAAGGGATGGAAATGCACAATCTTCCTGAAAAAGAATTCAGAATAAAAGTCATAACCATGCTGATGGATCTACACAGAAATATGCAAGAGCTAAGGGAGGAAGTGAGGGAGGTCAGGAAAGACAATGCAGAAATGAGACAAGCCATCAACGCGCTCAACAGCAGACAGAACGAGATGCAAGACACTGTTAATGCAATAGAAATCAGAGAACAGGAACACAGAGCAGCTGAGGCAGAGAGAGATAAAAGGATCTCTAGGAATGAAAGAATATTAAGAGAACTGTGTGACCAATTCAAACGGAACAATATTCGCATTATACGAGTACCAGAGGAAGAAGAGAGAGAAAAAGGGATAGAAAGTGTCTTTGAAGAAATAATTGCTGAAAACTTTCCCATGCTGGGGAAGGAAATAGTCTCGCAGTCCATGGAAAGCCACAGATCTCCTAACACAAGGGACCCAAGGAAGACAACACCAAGACACATAATAATTAAAGATGGCAAAGATCAAAGATAAAGACAGGGTATTAAAGGCAGCTAGAGAGAGAAAAAAGATCACCTACAAAGGAAAACCCATCAGACTATCATCAGACTTCTCAACAGAAACCTTACAGGCCAGAAGAGAATGGCATGATATATTTAACGTTATGAAACAGAAGGGCCTCGAACCAAGAATATTGTATCCAGCACGATTATCATTTAAATATGATGGAGGGATTAAACAATTTCCAGACAAACGAAAGTTGAGAGAGTTTGCCTCTCATAAACCACCACTACAGGATATCTTAAATGGACTGCTCTAGAGGGAAGCACTCCTAAGGCTAAAAAGATGTCACCAGAGAAAATAAAATCATAGCAAAGAAAGCAGACCATCCAAATACTAAGTAAACGCAAAGAATAAAACACCTAGTATATAAAGAATGGAGGAGGAAGAATAAGAAGGGAGAGAAATAAAGAAACATCAGACTGTGTTTACAATAACTTAACAAGAAAGTTAAGTTAGAGTCTTAGATAGTTAAGAAGAAATCCCTAAACTTTGGTAACCACGTCTCTAAAGCCAGCAATGGCAATAAGAACATACCTATTGATAATCACCCTAAATGTAAATGGATTGAATGCACCAATCAAAAGACACAGAGTAAGAGAATGGATAAAAAAGCAAGACCCATCTATATGCTGCCTACAAGAAACTCACCTCAAACACAAAGATATCCCCAGACTAAAAGTGAAGGGATGGAAAAAGATATTTCATGCAAACAACAAGGAGAAAAAAGCAGGTGTTGCAGTACTTGTATCAGACAAAATAGACTTCAAAACGAAGAAAGTAGCAAGAGATAAAGAAGGACATTACATAATGATAAAGGGGTCAGTCCAACAAGAAGATATAACCATTATAAACATATATGCACCCAACACAGGAGCGCCAGCATTTGTGAAACAAATACTAACAGAATTAAAGGAGGAAATAGACAGCAATGCATTCATTTTAGGAGACTTCAACACACCACTCACTCCCAAGGACAGATCAACCAGGCAGAAAATAAGTAAAGACACAGAGGCACTGAACAACACACTAGAACAGATGGACCTAACAGATACCTACAGAACTCTACACCCAAAAGCAACAGGATACACATTCCTCTCAAGTGCACATGGAACATTTTCCAGAATAGACCACATACTAGGCCACAAAAAGAACCTCAGTAAAGTTGAAAATATTGAAATTCTACCAACCAACTTCTCGGATCATAAAGGTATTAAACTAGAATTAAATTTTAGAAAGAAAACAAAAAGGCTCACAAATACATGGAGACTTAACAACATTCTCTTAAGTAATCAATGGGTCAATGATCAAATCAAAACAGAAATCAAAGAGTATATGGAGACAAATGACAGCAACAACACAAAGCCACAACTTCTGTGGGACGCAGCAAAGGCAGTTCTAAGAGGAAAGTATATTGCACTCCAGGCCTATCAAAAGAAAGAAGAACATTCCCAAATGAATAGTTTAAAGACACAATTACTGAAATTGGAAAAAGAAGAACAAATGAGACCCAAAGTCACCAGAAGGAGGGACATAATAAAGATTAGAGAATAAATAAATAAAATTGAGAAGAATAAAACAATAGAAAAAATCAATGAAACCAAGAGCTGGTTCTTTGAAAAAATATACAAAATAGATAAACCCCTAGCCAGACTCATTAAGAGAAAAAGAGAATCTACACACATAAACAGAATCAGAAATAAGAAAGGAAAATTAACGACAGATCCCACAGAAATACAAAGAATTATAAGAGAATACTATGAGAAGCTATATGCTAGCAATCTGGGAAACAGAAGAAATGGACAACTTCTTAGAAAAATACAACCGCCCAAGACTGACAAAACAAGAAGCAGAAAAACTAAACAGACCAATCACCAGCAACGAAATTGAAGTGGTAATCAAAAAACTACCCAAGAACAAAACCCCTGGAACAGATGGATTCACCTCTGAATTCTATCAGACATATAGAGAAGAAATAACACCCATTCTCCTTAAAGTTTTCCAAAAAAATAGAAGAGGAGGGAATACATCCAAACTCTTCTATGAAGCCAGCATCACTCTAGTACCAAAACCGGGCAAAGCCCTCGCCAAAAAAGAAAATTACAGACCAATATCCCTGATGAACGTGGATGCAAAAATACTCAACAAAATATTAGCAAACTGAATTCAAAAATACATCAGGAGGACCATACACCATGATCAAGTGGGATTCATCCCAGGGATGCAAGGATGGTACAACATTCAAAAATCCATCAACATCATCCACCACATCAATAAAAAGAAGAACAAAAACCACATGATCACCTCCATAGATGCTGAAAAAGCATTTGAAAAAATTCAGCATCCATTCATGATTAAAACTCTCAACAAAATGGGTATAGAGGGCAAGTACCTCAACATCATAAAGGCCATATATGACAAACCCACAGCTAATGTCATACTTAACAGCGAGAAGCTAAAAGCTTTTCATCTAAGATCGGGAAAAAGACAGGGATGTCTACTGTCTCCACTGTTATTCAACATAGTATTGGAGGTCCTAGCCACGGCTATCAGACAAAACAAAGACATACAAGGCATCCAGATTGGTAAAGAAGAAGTCAAATTGTCACTATTTGCAGATGATATGATATCGTACATTTAAAAACCCTGAAGACTCCACTCCAAAACTACTAGAACTAACATCTGAATTCAGCAAAGTTGCAGGATACAAAATTAACACACAGAAATCTGTTGCTTTCCTATACACTAACGATGAACTAACAGAAAGAGAAATCAGAAAAACAATTCCATTCACAATTGCATCAAAAAGAATAAAATACCTAGGAATAAACCTAACGAAGGAAGTGAAAGACCTGTACTCTGAAAACTACAAGACACTCCTAAGAGAAATTAAAGAGGACACTAACAAATGGAAATGCATCCCATGCTCTTGGCTAGGAAGAATAAATATTGTCAAAATGGCTATACTACCTAAAGCAATCTACAGATTCAATGCAATCCCTATCAAACTACCAACAGCTTTCTTCAATGAACTAGAACAAATAATTCTAATATTCGTATGGCACTGCAAAAGACCCCGAATAGCCAAAGCAATCCTGAGAAGGAGGAATAAAACAGGGGGAATTACGCTCCCTGACTTCAAGCTCTACCACAAAGCCACAGTAATCAAGACAATTTGGTATTGGCACAAAAGCAGACCCACAGATCAGTGGAATAGAATAGAAAATCCAAACACTAACTCAAACACATACAGTCAATTAATATTTGATAAGGGAGCCTTGGATATACATTGGGGAGATGACAGCCTCTTCAGCAGCTGATGTTGGAAAAACTGGACGGCTACATGTGAGAGAATGAAACTGGACTACTGTCTAACCCCATACACAAAGGTAAATTCAAGGTAGATCAAAGACCTGAATGTAAGTCATGAAACCATAAAACTCTTAGAAAAAAATATAGGCAAAAATCTCTTGGACATAAACATGAGCGACTTCTTCATGAACATATCTCCCCGGGCAAGGGAAACAAGAGCAAAAATGAACAAGTGGGACTATATGAAGCTGAAAAGCCTTGATACAGCAAAGGACACCATCAGTAGAACAAAAAGACATCCTGCAGTAGGGGAGAATATATTCATAAATGATGTATCTGATAAGAGGTTGACATCCAAAATATATAAAGAACTCACGCACCTCAACAAACAAAAAGCAAATAGTCCAATTAAGAAATGGCAGAGGACATGAATAGACACTTCTCCAAAGAAGAAATTCAGATGGCCAACAGGCACATGAAAAGATGCTCCACATCACTAATCATCAGAGAAATGCAGATTAAAACCACAATGAGATATCACCTCACACCAGTGAGGATGGCCAACATCCAAAACACAAACAACAACAAATGTTGGCGAGGATGTGGAGAAAAGGGAACCCTCCTACACTGCTGGTGGGAATTCAAATTAGTTCAGCATTGTGGATAGCAGTATGGAGGTTCCTCAAAAAACTCAAAATAGAAATACCATTTGACCCAGGAATTCCACTCCTAGGAATTTACCCTAAGAGTGCAGCAGCCCAGTTTGAAAAAGAGAGATGCACCCCTATGTTTATCGCAGCACTGTTTACAATAGCCAAGAAATGGAAGCAGCCTAAATGTCCATCAGTAGATGAATGGATAAAGAAGAAGTGGTACATATACACAATGCAATATTATACAGCCATAAGAAGAAAACAAATCCTACCATTTGCAACAACATGGATGGAGCTAGAGGGTATTATGCTCAGTGAAATAAGCCAAGCCAAAAAAGAGAAGTACAAAATGATTTCACTCATATGTGGAGTATAAGAACTAAGCAAAAAACTGAAGGAACAAAACAGCAGCAGACTCACAGAACCCAAGAATGGACTAACAGTTACCAAAGGGAAAGGGACTGGGGAGGATGGGTGGGAAGGGAGGGACAAGGGGGAAAAAGGGGCATTACAATTAGCAGATGTACTGTTAGGGGGGCACGGGGAGGGCTGTACAACCCAGAGAAGACAAGTAGTGACTCTATAGCATCTCACTATGCTGATGGACAGTGACTGTAATGGGGTTGGTGGGGGGGACCTGATGAAGGGTGTAGTGTAATCACCATAATATTGCTCATTTAATTGTAGATTAATGATGTCAAAATAAACTTAAAAATAAATAAATAAATACATATATGGTGGAAATTTTGGGGGATTTACAAGTAGAAAAAACTTTTTTTTCTTAGCTTACATTATTGTGAGAATACAGTATATTGTACGTATAACATATAAAATGTGTGTTAATCAACTCAATTTTTACAACAAGATTTCTTGCCAACATTAGGCTATTGGTAGTTAATTTGGGGGGAAGTCGAAAGTTATACGCAGAGTTTTGACTGTACATGGGTCAAACCTAACACCTGCATTGTTCAGGGGTCAACTGTATACTCATGTTTTGGGGTAAGGGCTTCAAACATATAAATTTTGGGGGCATACAATTCAGTCCATAACAGATCATGATAATTGCTATAAAAATTAGAGTAAAGGAATGGAGAACAATAGGAGTGGTATTTCAATAGCATGGCCATACAAAATAAAAATAAATTAAAAAAATATATAGCTCTCTGATGTGGTAATTTTGGGTAGAAACCTAATGATGTAATCAAGTAATGGGGAAGTCTGGGGAAGCACATTCCAAACAGAGTAGACAAAGAAATGCTATGGTTTTAAAGAAACTACAAGCTTAATTTGTTTGAAGGACATTCAAGAAGGCCAAGATGGCTGGAGCAAAGCAAGTCTTATGAGTGAAATCTTAACAATTATATGAGCTTGGTACTCATGTAGTCAGTAAATGTCCACTGAGTTTTTAGAAGTATTTGCATTCTAGGTCACACACTAGGTACTGGGGATAGAAATTGTGAATTAATTTGTATGCTCAAAAATCTCTCAAAAGAGATCTAATAGGATAATGCAATGATACAGACATATAGTCTTTTGATCGAAATAGAATCTGGCAGGCATTTTCACCTGGTGGATGATCTATATAAAGTTTAGTTAGAACAAGACCATGTGAGTTGTATCTCTGCCCTACAACTCCATAGGTGTGAGAGTTTGAGCAAGTTAGTTAATGTTTCTGAACCTATAATTCCTCATTTGTAAATGAGTATGGTAAGGTTTCATTTCTCATAGACTAGTCTGAGTCTTTTTCATGTTAATTAAAGCAAGCTACCTAGCAAAGTTTTGTCACTGAATGTGCCTTTAATAAGCAAGAATTCTTTTTCCCAATACTCCATATATGCTTGGAGGTATTTATTTGATTCATAAATAGTTTGAGTCAGACAAGAAATTATGAAGGAGAACATTTCAGATCAGAATGGAGGAAGTTACAAGCTTGTATCAGAAATGCAGATGAGCAAATAAAATCCTATAGAGAAAGGGACCGCCTCAGCTTGCCTCAAATCACTCTTCGGAATCCCCTATTTCATCCTTTAATAAACTTGGCACTAAGTCTTAACAACATATTGACCCAAATGAAGACAAGCCTGTTAATTTTAGTAATCTCTGTGATCACAAATCTTGCCTCTTCAGAGCAAGATCTTTCCTAACAGTTGAGGGTAGAGGAAAATCTGAAGTAAGAGAAACTTAAATCAGTAGGAGTTTTATAGAAAATTTAAATTGCATGTACATGAAGGGGATGAAGTGCTTTAATTGAGAGACAAAAATATTTGAAATTAATGGTATAATTTGAGTTTGGTAGTAATTAATAGTACTCATCAATATCCCTGAATGGGTGATGGGTAAGTTTCTGGTCTAAGTGACTCTGGAAATCAGTGGAATCTATAAGACTAAAGGTAGCACTGAACTCTACTTGATACAATTGCTTCTCATAGTGATATAGGTTAAAAATTCTGAAAATCACTATATACTTACGGTGGAATTGAGCAATAATGTTTATGGATGACAAATGGTTACAGGCAGGTTAGGGTACAAGGTTATAGATAAGCAAGGGATGAAGGCTGGAATGATTAGTGTACTAATGGTTTAGAATTGGAGACATCAATATGAACTCATATTTAACTTAATATTATTAAGATACGATTACATATAGAGATATTTATAGATACGTGCATCTACGTAGGTTAGTATATACACATATGTTTCCTTGCTCTGTTAGCTGAGAGGGCCTATAGGTAATGGCATCCCAGTAGCCCAAGCACACTTGTCACCCAGATTTGGTTTCTGATATCATTTCTCTAATAAAATAAACCAGGATTCACTGGAGAGATGGTTGATTCTAGCATAAGTGCAGGTACTACCGAAGATGAAACAAAACACCTCAGTAGCAACGAGTCCAAATAGTAAGGCAGGAAATACACAAGATGAGCCTACAGCATTCTGGAGTGATAGAAAGTAAGAAAGTGCTGAAGTACACACACCTGTGCACACACCACACACACACACACACACACACACACACAAACACACACACAGCGATGCAGTTCTCTCAGAGGGATACAGGACCCAACTAAAAGAACTCCAATGATCAAAGCTGGAACACTGGATGAATATTAAATAAAGTAGTATTACATTATAATCCAAAGTATAAAATATGCATGAGACCATACTCATGTAAATAAATGGGTGAATAAATATATGGGGGATAATAAAGCTCCTACACAGAATTACAAATAGCTTATGTAATAAGTAATAAACATAACTCCTCATGCCTGAAGTATGGAAAGGAAGGAAAATCAGAGTGGTGGCAAAACTTGACAAACATTAGATCAAGACAAGTGATCAAGACGGGAAGACCTATCAGTCATATGTACTCTTGGTATGCTGTGTGATGAGAATGACAATTCATCTTTGTGGTTTTTCTCCGAAGACATAACTGTCCCAGTCTAATCATGAGAGGAAAGCATCAGAGAAATCCCAGCTGAGACACATGCTACAAAATGCCTGGTCAGTATTCCACAAAAACTGTCAAGTTCATCAAAAAAACCAGGAAAATCTGAGACACTGTTCAAACTAAAAGGAGCCTGAGGAAATATTCCTTCTAACCGTAATATGATATCCCAGATGGAATCCTGGAACAGAAAAAGGACACAAGGGGAAAAGATGAGGAAATCTGAATGAAGCACAGACTTTAATTAACAACAGAGCAATATCCGTTCGTTAATTGTTTCCAAATGTGCCATATTAGGGCAAGATATTAATAATATGAGAAACTAGGCAGACGGTATTACCAGAGCTCTCTGTGCTACCTTCACAATAATTCTGTAAATCTAAAATTAAGTTTATTTTAACAAACAAGTTAAAGAATGATTTTTTTTAAGACAAGATATTAGAATATCTAATCAAGAGTTTATACCAATATTGGTTCAGCATCTCTAAATGTGTTTTCCATGGAATGGTAGTCACTTAAAATGCCCTAGGAAAATAACAAATCATTTCTCTGGTCAATTTTGAGATAGGCTGCATCCTTCATGAAACTTTGGAGATTCACAAAGGAAATAAGAATATTTAAAAAGTCTAAGAAATCTTACAGAACACATATAATATAATGTCGTTTACCATGGCATTTCCCAAACTTATTGTAACTTTTTAATTTTTTGGCCTTACTGTCTAACATCTGTGGAGATACCAGTCCCTGGAACATACTTCGGGAAGCATTTGTTGTACTGGTATGTACACTAGTGAAATAATAAGCCACATATGGAGGGACTATGTGACATTCCTGAGTTTGAAGTTATGTAGAATGAGATGTAATGGAATAAATTTTGGATGGCTAGTCTGCCAAAGAGAAGGCTTTAGTAAAAACAGTATCTGCTACCAGAACTTTGAAGAAATGCCACACTGAAGATGATCCGTGTGGCTGACGATGATAAACCTAATCCAAATGATGAGATGTCACACATCCACAATAGTGACTTCAAGATAAAGAAAATGCTTCTAGGAACTAGAACTGATCAGGAATATCTCTGGTAGGCACTGAGCTCAAAGTCACTGTCTTCAAGATGTAACATAAGGTGTAAAGAAGTGAACTACGTTGGAGGAGATGAACTTTATAATCTCTACCAATTTTATGATTCCACTTACGTAGTCACCCGTTCAAAAAATGGTTAGTGCCTCTTATGTGACCAGCACTATGCTGTTTCTGGTATAAAACACCGGATGCTATGGCCTCTCCCCCTGATTACAGTCTAATGAGAAATAAGAAAATGAATGCCAGGAGGTTGTCCTTACTAAGGACCATATAGGGTCTGGGAAAACTTCCAGGGAAAGGATATCTAATAGTAACTCCTAACGTCAGGTAGTTCTATGTGCCAAACTCCGATTACATTTATCTACTGAGTCATTTAGCTTTCATAATCTCATGAGGTAGATTATAATATTATCATCTTATTTTGCACATAAAGACACTGTGTGACCCAGAGGTTAAATGACTTGCCCTAGATAACTCAGCTATTCATCAGGTGGTCTGGCTCTACCACTTAAACTTTTAACCACTATGCACTACTGTCCAAATTAAGACTTGAAGGATGAGTAGTCAAAAAAGGTGTGTGTTTATAGCAAAAAAAGGGAGGCAAACAGGAGGGAAAAGAAGAAACCAAAGATTTGAAAGGTAAGGGGAATAACATGTTTAATCTCTGAGTAACCAGGGAGCATTTGATAAATTAATTTAAAGCCCTTTTGAGTTATTTCCCAGACTAAAGTTCCTGACTTTAACAAAGAAAAAAAAGTGCAGGTTTCTTCTCCCTTTTATTTCCCATATCCTCATCTGAACATCAATTCCCTCCATGCACAGACACACACATACACACACACACAATTATAAACACATACACCACAGAAGATTTAATCTGGAAAACTAAAATGTGGTTCAAATCCCCTTTAAACCATGTTTCTATCAAGCTCAGGTCAGTTCCTCCTCCCATCTATGTACCTAGGAAAACCAATTTAGTAAAGTAAAATAAAAAAGGTAAAGATGTCACCTATCATTTTATTCATTCCAGATTTCTACAGCATGTTGGAACTTGAGAGAGGGCTTGCCTGAGGGGCCAGCCTGATGGTGGTGGGGACAAGTAGTAAAGCCTGCACAATCTACAAATTCTCTGGCTGCTGAATCCGCATATTTGAAAATGATTGAGTTACTATAGCAATTATGAAATTGGATACCACTCAGGCCTGCAAGACTCTTTATTAGACACAGTGATTGAGTTTATAAGGCAATAAATCCCATCTGTAAAGGAATACTCTGGGCCTAGACAGGTTGTCACTATTTGGAAATGGAGCAGATGTCTGGAGGGTTAGCTGGTGACCGAAGTAATGGAAGGTGAAGTTGGGAAGAGTATCTTTTGACCCACAGATCTCAGGGGCTTCATACATTGTAAAGCCCCTTTTCATATCTCTTATTTTAGTCTACTCTAACTTGAAGGATGTAGAGAGTTTTTTAATATTCATTTAGTTCAGGAAACTGAGTGTCTGTGAGGTGAAGTAACTGTCCTGGATCAAACTTCTAAGTCATAAATCCAGAGCTGGGGAACGTGCTTATGCTTTTTTCACCATAGGCCTGAGGAGCATGGAGGGAATTAGCAAACCTGCTTTCCAGTGTGGGTGAGTCAGTTACGGACATGATAATGCTGTGTAACAAATAGCTGCATAATAACAACAGCATACATCAGTAGGCCTTTTATTTAGTTCTTGAGTCTGAGGGGTCTTGAGTGTAGGGGGATCTGCTGATCCAGACTGGGAACAAAGGGACCCCATCCCCTGCACATTTATCCTTCTCCTGGGACCAGCAGGCCAGACTGGGCATGTTCTTCACATGGTGTGTGTTTAAGCATAAGAGTACTGGGAGGAATTCACAAATCATCTTCAGGCTGTCTCGGAACTGCTATGATCACTTTCACATTTTATTGGCCAAAGGAAGTCACGTGACCAAGGCTACAGTCAGGAGGCAGGAAAGTATATCTCAACTAAGTTGAAGGGCATCAGATGACCATGGAAAAGAATGAAGAAGTCAGTCAACAATGCGATCTACCACAGCAGATAAATGATTGTGGATGAGGAGGAGAGAAGGCTGGAAATGTATCTCTGCTACTACAGAGGGTAAATGTGCATCATCACACTGAAGGAAACTCAAGTAAAAGGGACAGGAACCTCATTATATCATATCCTGTATTACTTAATAAGATTTTAGGGTTTGTTTCTAAATACAGTAACAAATCATTAAAAGGTCTCAAGTAGGAATGTGATATGATCAAATATACATGTTCAAAAGATCACTCTGGCTTTGGAGAGGAACATGGATTTGAAGGCTTAAGACTAGAAGAAGAGAAACCAGTTAGGGTGTATAGTCAGCAAAAAGAGATCATGAATTACACAAATGCTAATATAGACCTGGGGGTGGGGGGTCTCACAATTCTCAAACTATCAAAAGATATTTGGAGATGCAGTTTAAAGGGCTTAGATGCTGAGTGGAAATGGTAGGGGTGGGAGTTGAGGGAGAGGCATGTCTTGAAACCTAAACTGTAGGCTTAAGTGACTACAGGGATGGAAGTGGAGAGGACAGGACGAGAGGCAGAGAATTGGGCTTTTCTCCATTTGCCATCTTGTGCCATACCAAAAATGAGATTTCAGAATTCCTGGCCTGCTTCTCATGCTGATTACAGCCCATGGCTCTAGAAACAAGAAGACTTTAATCTCTTTCTAGGTAGCATTAGTAGTAATGTTTTCCTTTTTTAATTAATCTATCATTGATATACAATCTTATGATGGTTTCACATAAACAACACTGTGGTTTAACATTCACCCATATTATCAAGTTGTCAGCCCCCCTCTAATTACAGTCACTGTCCATCAGCATAGTAAGATGCTACAGAGTCATTACTTGTCTTCTCCAGGCTGTACTGCCTTCCCTGTGACCTACCTATATTGTGATTGTGAATTGTAATGCCCTTTAACACCTCTGTCCCTCCCCAACCCCTTCCCATTGGTAACTACTAGTCCCTTCTCAGTGTCTGTGAGTCTGCTGCTATTGTGTTCCTTCAGTTTTGCTTTGTTGTTATACTCCACAAATAAGGGAAATCATATGGCACTTGTCTTTCTCCGCCTGGCTTATTTCACTGACCGTAATACCCTCTAGATCCAACCATGTTGTTGCAAATGGTAGGATTTTGTTTATGGCTGAATAATATTCCATTGTGTTTATGAACCACATTTCTTCTTTATCCACTCATCTATTGATAAACACTTAGGTTGCTTCCATATCTTGGCTATTGTAAATAGTACAGTGATAAACATACGGGTGCATATGCTGTTTTGAATCAGGGATCTTGTTTTCTTCGGGTATATTCCTAGGAGTGGTATTACTGGGTTAAATAGTATTTCTATTTTTAGTTTTTTGAGGAACCTCCATATTGCTTTCCACAATGGTTGAAACAATTTACATTTGCACCTAGTAATAGTATCTTTTTAAAAAGATTTTATTATGGAAAATGTCAAATATATACCAACTTGAGAGAAACCCACACATATCAATTCTCTAATTTCCACAATTAATTCATGTGTAATGCTATTTTACATCTATCCACAACCATTCTCCACTCACATTATTTTAAAGTAAATGCCTGGCATGGTATCATTTCTTTTATCATTTAATAGGTATCTCTAATAAAAATAAATAAAACAAAATATTACTTCAGATCTAAAACAGATTTTAAAACCTTTAGTAACATCAGATAAGTCAATGTGCAAAGTTTCCTGATAGTTTCCTTTTTCTTTTCATAGTTTAAGTTAGGACCCAAATAAGATCCATACATTGTAACTGGTGGCATCTATAGGATCCCTATATACATTGCATGAAAAAAAAAGTGTTATTTGTTCTATGGCAATTACCATAATCTAAATATCTACTTATTATATCCTGTGATGTTTTCTCTATATTTTTTGTATATTTCATAAATTAGTTTGCTATAGACTGATCACATTTAAGTTTGATTTTTTGGTAAGAAAACAGAAGGCAGTATTTTGATAGAGCACGTAGTGTGAAAATAGCACTGTAGGAGGGAGAGGAAAACCAGCTGTTTTTCATTTTTTTCTAGCTTATGACCATGAAAACTTCTAAGGCATCCCACATTTCAATTATTCCGGTGGGAAAAATGGGAATATTAATGTAAGTTACTGATATGAAATAATTCAATGTTTCTTATTTTGGCTTGCAGTCAAAATCATCTGATTTTGTTTGCTTTGAACTTCAAATGCCTAAGCTCCACATTAAGCAACCTGAATCAGAACTTGTAAGATGGGCCCCATGTGTCCATATTTTTGAAATTCCTCATGTGTTTCTAATATACTACTTTAGTTGTGATCTGTGTACTATATAATAAGCTCCCTAAGGAAAGGGCTATGTCTTGTTTACTAGGTTCTAGCTTACAACTAGCATTCAATAAATATTTTTGAATGATAGCATGAATGAATAGGTGGGTGGATGGATACATATTTGGAATGATGGATAAATGGATAGATGAGATAACTATAAAGGGTTAGATGACCCTGAGTTAGTAATAAAGTAATGTTAATTTCACCATTAAAAGTTACATAGCTTTTTTTTATAATTTATTTTGGATCATTAATCTACAATTACATGTGCAATATTATGATTATTAAACTACCCCCTTCATCAGGTCCCCCCCACCAACCCCATTACAATCACTGTCCGTCAGCATAGTGAGATGCTATAGAATCACTACTTGTCTTCTCTGGGTTGTACAGCCGTCCCCATGCCCCCCCAACATTACATCTGCTAATCATAATGCCCCTTTTTCCTCTTATCCCTCCCTTCCCACCCATATTCCCCAGTCCCTTTCCCTTTGGTAACTATTAGTCCATTCTTGGGTTCTGTGAGTCTGCGGCTGTTTTGTTCCCTCAGTTTTTTTCTTTGTTCTTATACTCCACATATGAGTGAAATCATTTGATACTTGTCTTTTTCGGCTTGGCTTATTTCACTGAGCATAATACCCTCTAGCACCATCCATGTTGTTGCAAATGGTAGGATTTGTTTTCTTCTTATGGCTGAATAATATTCCATTGTGTATATGTAACACCTCTTCTTTATCCATTCATCTACTGATGGACACTTAGGTTGCTTCCATTTATTGGCTATTGTAAATAGTGCTATGATAAACATAGGGGTGCACCTGTCTTTTTCAAACTTGGCTGCTGTATTCTTAGGGTAAATTCCTAGGAGTGGAATTCCTGGGACAAATGGTATTTCTGTTTTGAGTTTTTTCAGGAACCTTCATACTGCTTTCCACAATGGTTGAATTAATTTGCATTCCCACCAGCAGTGTAGGAGGGTTCCCTTTTCTCCACATCTTCGCCAACATTTGTTGTTTTTTGTGTTTTGGATGTTGACCATGCTCACTGGTGTGATGTGATATCTCATTGTGGTTTTAATCTGAATTTCTCTGATGATTAGCGATGTGGAGCATGTTTTCATGTGCCTGTTGGCCATCTGAATTTCTACTTTAGAGAAGTGTCTATTCATGTCCTCTGCCCATTTCTTAATTGGATTATTTGCTTTTTGTTAAGGTGCATGAGTTCTTTATATATTTTGGATGTCAACCCCTTATCGGATACGTCATTTATGAATATATTCTCCCATACGGTAGGATGTCTTTTTGTTCTACTGATGGTGTCCTTTGCTGTACAGAAGCTTTTCAGCATGATATAGTCCCACTTGTTCATTTTTGCTTTTGTTTCCCTTGCCCGGGGAGATATGTTCATGAAGAAGTTGCTCATGTTTATGTCCAAGAGATTTTTGCCTATGTTTTTTTCTAAGAGTTTTATGGTTTCATGACTTACATTCAGGTCTTTGATCCACCTTGAGTTTACCTTTGTGTATGGGGTTAGACAGTAGTCCAGTTTCATTCTCTTACATGTAGCTGTCCAGTTTTTCCAACACCAGCTGCTGAAGAGGCTGTCTTCTCCCCATTTTATATCCAAGGCTCCTTTATCAAATATTAATTGACTGTGTATGTTTGGGTTAATGTTTGGATTTTCTATTCTGTTCTACTGGTCTGTGGGTCTGTTTTTGTGCCAATACCAAATTGTCTTGATTACTGTGACTTTGTGGTAGAGCTTGAAGTCAGGGAGCGTAATTCCACCTGTTTTATAACTCCTTCTCAGGATTGCTTTGGCTATTTGGGGTCTTTTGCAGTGCCATATGAATTTTAGAATTATTTGTTCCAGTTCATTGAAGAAAGCTGTTGGTAGTTTGACAGGGATTGCATTGAATCTGTAGATTGCTTTAGGTAGTATAACCATTTTGACAATATTGATTCTTCCTAGCCAAGAGCATGGGATGCTTTTCCATTTGTTAGTGTCCTCTTTAATTTCTTTTAGGAGTGTCTTGTAGTTTTCAGAGTACAGGTCTTTCACTTCCTTCATTAGGTTTATTCCTAGGTATTTTATTCTTTTTGATGCAATTGTGAATGGAATTATTTTTCTGATTTCTCTTTCTGTTAGTTCATCGTTAGTGTATAGGAAAGCCACAGATTTCTGTGTGTGTTAATTTTGTATCCTGCAACTTGCTGAATTCATATATTAGTTCTAGTAGTTTGGGACTGGAGTCTCTAGGGTTTTTTATGTACAATATCATATCATCTGCAAATAGTGACAATTTGACTTCTTCTTTACCAATCTGGATGCCTTGTATGTCTTTGTTTTATCTGATTGCTGTGGCTAGGACCTCCACTACTATGTTCAATAACAGTGGAGAGAGTGGGAATCCCTGTCTTGTTCCTGATCTTAGATGAAAAGCTTTTAGCTTCTCGCTGTTAAGTATGATGTTAGCTGTGGGTTTGTCATATATGGCCTTTATGATGTTGAGGTACTTGCCCTCTATACCCATTTTGTTGAGAGTTTTAATCATGAATGGATGCTGAATTTTTTCAAATGCTTTTTCAGCATCTATGGAGATGATCATGTGGTTTTTGTTCTTCTTTTTGTTGATGTGGTGGATGATGTTGATGGATTTTTGAATGTTGTACCATCCTTGCATCCCTGGGATGAATCCCACTTGATCATGGTGTATGATCCTCTTGATGTATTTTTGGATTCGTTAGTAATATTTTGTTGAGTATTTTTACATCTACGTTCATCAGGGATATTGGTCTGTAATTTTCTTTTTCGGTGAGGTCTTTGCCTAGTTTTGGTATTAGAATGATGCTGGCTTCATAGAATGAGTTTGGAAGTATTCCCTCCTCTTCTATTTTTTGGAAAACTTTAAGGAGAATGGGTGTTATTTCTTCTCTATATGTCTGGTAGAATGCAGAGGTGAATCCATCTTGTCCGGGGGTTTTGTTCTTGGGTAGTTTTTTGATTATTGATTCAATTTCATTGCTGGTGATTGGTCTGTTTAGTTTTTCTGTTTCTTGCTTGGTCAGTCTTGGAAGGTTGTATTTTTCTAAGAAGTCGTCCATTTCTTCTATGTTTCCAGCTTCTTAGCATATAGATTCTCATAATATTCTCTTATAACTCTTTGTATTTCTATGGTGTCCGTTGTTATTTTTCCTTTCTCATTTCTGACTCTGTTTATGTGTGTAGATTCTCTTTTTCTCTTAATGAGTCTGGCTAGGGGTTTATCTATTTTGTTTATTTTTCCAAAGAACCAGCTCTTGGTTTTATTGATTTTTTCTATTGTTTTATTCTTCTCAATTTTATTTATTTCTTCTCTGATCTTTATTATGTCCCTCCTTCTGGTGACTTTGGGCCTCATTTTTCCTTCTTTTCCAATTTCAGTAATTGTGTCTTTAGACTGTTCATGTGGAAATGTTCTTCCTTCTTTAAATAGGCCTGGATTGCAATATACTTTCCTCTTAGAACTGCCTTTGTTGCATCCCACAGAAGTTGTGACTTTGTGTTGTTGTTGTCATTAATCTCCATACATTCTTTCTTTTCTGTTTTGATTTGGTCATTAACCCATTGATTAGTTAGGAGAATGTTGTTAAGTCTCCATGTATTTGTGAGCCTTTTTGTTTTCTTTCTAAAATTTAATTCTATTTTAATACCTTTATGATCCGAGAAGTTGGTTGGTAGAATTTCAATATTTTCAACTTTACTGAGGTTCTTTTTGTGGCCTAGTATGTGGTCTATTCTGGAAAATGTTCCATGTGTACTTGAGAAGAATGTGTATCCTGCTGCTTTTGGATGTAGAGTTCTGTAGATATCTGTTAGGTCCATCTGTTCTAGTGTGTTGTTCAGTGCCTCTGTGTCTTTACTTATTTTCTGTCTGGTTGATCTGTCCTTTGGAGTGAGTGGTGTGTTGAAGTCTCCTAAAATGAATGCATTGCTGTCTATTTCCTCCTTTAATTCTGTTAGTATTTGTTTCACATATGCTGGCCCTCCTGTGTTGGGTGCATATATATTTATAATGGTTATATCTTCTTGTTGGACTGACCCCTTTATCATTATGTAATGTCCTTCTTTATCTCTTGCTACTTTCTTCGTTTTGAAGTCTATTTTGTCTGATACAAGTACTGTAACACCTGCTTTTTTCTTCTTGTTGTTTGCATGAAATATCTTTTTCCATCCCTTCACTTTTAGTCTGTGTATGTCTTTGGGTTTAAAGTGAGTCTCTTGAAGGCAGCATATACATGGGTCTTGTTTTTTTATCCATTCAGTGACTCTATGACTTTTGACTGGTGCATTCAGTCCATTTACATTTAGGGTGATTATGGATAGGTATGTACTTATTGGCATTGCAGGGTTCAGATTCGTGGTTACCAAAGTTCAAGGTTAACTTCCCTACTATCTAAAAGTCTAACAACTAACTTTATATGCTATTACAAACACAATCTAAAGGTTCTTTTTTTGTTTGTTTCTTTGTTTCCTCCTTTTTCTTTGTATTCCATTCTTTATATATTAGGTATCATATTCTGTACTGTTTGTCTATCCCTTGATTGACTTTGGGAATAGTTAATTTAATTTTGCATTTTCTTAGTAATTAGCTGTTCTATTTTCTTTACTGTGGTTTTATTACCTGTGGTGACAGCTATTAATCTGTAGGAACACTTCCATCTGTAGCAGTCCATCCAAAATACACTGTAGAGATGGTTTGTGGGAGGCAAATTCTCTCAGCTTTTGCTTATCTGGGAATTGTTTAATCCCTCCTTCAAATTTAAATGATAATCTTGCTGGATAAAGTAATCTTGGTTCAAGGCCCTTCTGCTTCATTGCATTAAATACATCATGCCAGTATCTTCTGGCCTGCAACGTTTCTTCTGAGAAGTCTTATGATAGCCTGAAGGGCTTTCATTTGTGTGTGATCTTATTTCTCTCTTTGGCTGCTTCTAATATTCTGTCCTTATCCTTGATCTTTGACATTTTAATTACTATATGTCTTGATGTTGTCTTCCTTGGGTCCCTTGTGTTGGGAGATCTGTGCATCTCCAAGGCCTGAGAGACTATCTCCTTCCCCAGATTGGTGAAGTTTTCAACAATAACCTCCTCAAAGACACTTTCTATCACTTTTTCTCTCTCTTCTTCTTCTGGTACCCCTATAATGCGAATATTGTTCCATTTGGATTGGCCACACAGTTCTCTCAATATTCTTTCATTCTTAGAGATCCTTTTTCCCTCTGTGCCTCAGCTTCTTTGTTTTCCTCTTGTCTAGTTTCTGTTTCATTTATCGTCTCCTCCACCGTATCCAATCTGCTTTTAATACCGTCCATTGTGTTCTTCAATGATTGGACCTCTGACCGGAATTCATTCCTGAGTTCTTGAATATCTTTCCGTACCTCCATGAGCATGTTAATGATTTTTATTTTGAACTCCCTTTCAGGGAGAGTCATAAGGTCCATATCATTTAAATCTTTCTCAGGAGTTGTGTTCATAATTTTACTCTGGACCAGGTTCCTTTGGCGTTTCATATTTGTGTATGGTGCCCTCTAGTGCCCAGAAGCTCTACTCCCTGGAGCTGCTCAGCCCCTGAAGCAATGCGGGGATTGTAGGGGAGTGGTATTGGTGCCTCTGGGGAGGAAAGGGCTGTTTGCTGGTTCCTGGCTGCTATGCCTGTTTCCACTGCCTGAACCAGTGGGCTGAGCACACAGGTATAAGCCTATGTGCTTTGCATTTTTAGTTGCTGTAGAATGATCTTCCCTCTGGCTGGCCTAACACCAGGGAAGGATTTCCCGGTTTGCAGGCCTGGTGGGGCTGGCCAGAAGAAAGGCGCACTAGTCTGCCTGTCACAGAAGGAGTTCTTGGAGCTGTGTAGGCAGCCAGGGAGCTGGAGCACCTGAAGATCGTGAAAGCTCCCAACCTGCTGGGCAGAGTGCACCCGGACAATTTTGTCTGCTTGTCCTTTCTCCTGAGCAGTAAGCTCCATGCAATCCTTGCCCCTTTAGCAGCCCTCTTGCTAAGGGCTTCTTTGTTAGGAAGTCTCTCAGACTGCCAGCCTTTCTTTTGTCCCCGAGCAGCTGGGTATGGATTCCTGCTTTCACAAGCAGCTGGATTCTTAGTCTGTCCAGGAATTCTGCCTGTCTTAGCTTTCCAACCCCCTAATTACAAGAGTATCATGCAAGCACCATGAAATGTAGGTTTGTGCTCCCTGAGCAGATCTCCAGAGCTAGGTATTCAGAAGTCCCACATCTCCACTCCCTCCCTGCTCCGTTCCTGTTCCTCCCACTGGTGAGCTGGTGGGGGGGCTTGGATCCCGCAGGAACACAGCTTTAGTATGTTACCCTTTTCTGTGAGGGCTGCTCTTGTCTCCAGGTGTATGCAGTTTGTTGCCGTCCTCTTTCCCGTTGCTCTTTCAAAAGTAGTGTAGTAGCTTTATTTTCATATTATATGAGGTTTTATGAGGAAACCTTTTTCTCACCTCTCACGCCGCCATCTTTAATCCAATCTCTCACATGGCTTTTTATATAAGAAACCACTAAAATAATTGTGATGTGGGCCAACAGGATAAGGACTCTAGATACAAGTTCATTAAAATGAATACCGTATATGAGTTCAAAGAATTAAATAGAAAGTTTAATAAAAATAAAAGTTTAATAAAACTGGCTCAAGTGATGCAAGAATGTCTGAGTAGATATTTTGGGACAGAATTGAAAGTAACCAACACAACTATGTAGTCAGAAAATTATTTGTATGAATAGTAATCAGAGAATTGAGCCAAACAAAGTCCACTTTCTGGATATGGTGAACATTCCAGACTATAGCACAGTTAAAGATCTCACCATATACAAAAACGTAGTCCTAAGATATTAAATTTAGGTTTACAAAAATATATTTTGAAAAAATTTCCACACTTTACCATGTGCACAAATAGTACTACATTCTCTAAAAGGCAGCATGGGCAATTAGCTAGTTCAATCAAATCACCTCTGGTAACCATAGCATTACCCTTAAAGAATTAACTCTCAAAGCCAAGAATTACCAAACTGGAGAGAGTGGGTGTGTTTGGGCTTCTAACAGCTATTAAATCATTGTGTAATTCCACTGTGTCTACCAGTATTTGTCTTAAGATCCCCCCTCTATGTTCCCGCGTTGCAAATGTTAGCTTTTGCTATTGCTTTTACTTGATTTGATTTTGACATTTAATTGCTGAAGATTGCAAGCATCGATCTTTCTACTGCTCATACTACCTGCTCTGTTTACCTAAGGAGGTTTTTGTGGCAATCAAATGTAAAGCAATATGTGAATGCATGTTAGAGTTCATTAAAAATGCACACATAGGAAGGATTATGAACATAACCATTCTTCATCATCATTATCACAGCAGCTTTGTAACTGGGGAATGGTGACAGGAGATAAAGCAACTCTTTTTTGTTGGAAGGACCAATGACAGTTATGCCCCCATCAAATATGACTGTCTCTCACACATATGGAAGAAAAGCAGGCTGATCATTGTAAAAATCCCACAAGGAAAACACTTGAATGGTCACCATGGTGGATGGACAGGCAGAGCAACTCCCAGATGGGAAATAAAGGTTAGGACCATGGAAATACTACCTTCTCCGATCTGAATGTCCTAGTATTGCTTTCCCCCTTACCCTACTCTCCCTCTGGTTAATGCAGACAAAGAGATATGAGGAAGGTCACCATAAAGTATAAGGAATAGCCACCCAATTCCAGTGATGTAGGTTTACTGGGTAAGTACAGGTATTTGTTTCCCCGACTGCATGAGGAAATCAAGGGGCATGTAGGTAGATTACCTGAGCCCTTAGTGGACCTTACACTGCTTTTTTTTTTTTTTGCTTGAAGACTGTGAGTTTAATTCTTCTTTCCTGTAGATTTTTCCTCTGTGATTTTTTTTTTTAAGTTATAGATATCTCCGGTTACTTGAGCTTCTATTTTTTATGCCTCTAATTTCTAGATGTGTGATCTTTGGAAACTCGCTTAACTTCTCTGAATGTTTGTGTTCTGCACTTAATACAGACATGATTTCTGCCCTGCCTCATAAGAATCTAAGTGATTCTAATTAGAAAGATATATTTAACATGAGTTATAAGTTGAACAAGACAATCAAATAATGAGGTATAATTATTGTAAGGTAGCGTCTGGCCCAATTCTTTATTCAAGTTTTAAAATCTATCATATATGGTAAAAATCTTTTAATGCAATGACTAAAGTCTCCTTTCTCTGGGATTTTTTTCTTGCATACCAGCTCTGAATGGTTGGTAGTGGCTGCTTGCAGTTCCTGTTGGGAAGGATTCTAAGTTCATTTCTAGACTCTGTGGGGAAGAATTCTATGATCAATGAGCAGCACCTTCCATGGGCACAGGAGAGAGAAACGTTGTCAAGCAGAGTGTATATTTACTAGCCCTGTATAATGCACCAGTAGCATATAATGGAGGTACATGAAAGAAATTTAGCCCCAGACATGTTTTATGTGGCCTATACCAACATTTAAAAATTGGAAGGTTGTTCATATATGTATCAGTATTTTTTAACATTCTCATTGAAAAACTGGAAGGTCCAATAAAACTATGCCTGCACTTTCCTCATAACAACAAGCAAGAGCGAAATACGGTTTCATTTTTCCTTTTTGATGAAACACATGTTCTCCATTTTTACCTAGCCCCTACCCCTCCCTACTGCATTACTCTAGTCTGTTTACCTCATTTACTTTATTTTCTAAAGTTTTGTAGGCATTACTATTTCTGATTGCTGACTTAAGAGTTTTCCTGCAGAGATTTTAGTGTGTCAGATTCATCTCCAAGTCTGACTATGACAAACAAACACTACTTGAACACTGCATATTAAGAAAGACCAAAAATCTGAGATGCTCAAAAATGCTATATGGTATAGGCTTTCTCATCTCAGACCCACCATTCTCGGTCCTGAAAATTCCACTATGCAACTGATCAAGCCTTTTAGCAAAAGCTTCATTAAATGAATCATGGCCAAGCATAGTATACCAGCTCTAAAGCTGGAAAAGTCTGTGCCTCTTTCCTTCTTTCCTTAATCTCTCAGCACTGTCAGAATCCAGCCAAAAGCAAAGAAGGAGCAATATGAAATGAAGTGAGTAATTTACCATTTGTTGAGGGAACATAAATTAGCAACTTGTTATGATGTTTTTTTTTAACTAAAAACCACCACAGATAAGTTTAATGTGGGAAGCACATTTGTTTTCCTCTAATAAGACACGTTTATCCCCCCATCATCCTCCTACATCCCCTCTCAGATCCCCTCTAATTGAACAAAGTGGACTTAATTTGAATTAAACTGTCAAAAATCATCCACTTAAGTTGATGTATCTACTTCCTCAGCTAAAATGGATTCATTTCTGTGAAATATATAAGAAGTGCTGATGGATTATGTTTTTTTAACTAGAAATATTTTGCATGCATCTCCACGTCATGTAACTCAGATATGGAAAGCAAAGGAGACAGTGTGGGCACAGCAGGTCAAGGAAGCAGTGGCTGAGGGTCTAGAGCTGGAGGAGATGGCTATGGTTGCCTTTAAACAACAAAATAATAATCCTCTTTATATTTCTGGAGGCAGAGTAATTTTTTAAATTAAATGTGCAAAGCCTATCTTAAATATGATGTAGTCCACCTTCAAAATACCCTACAACAGGCATTTTATTGATGACTTCCATTTACCAGTACATGACTTGATATAAACAAACAGCATTTACATTTCTTTTAAAGCTGGTTTTAAACATTGTGACCATTTTGAATTTAATATCAAATGTTGATTTTTTTTAAAAAAGAATATCAAGAAGTTTCTGTGGACTTTATAGTAGATTGTCAGCTCCATGTTTACCTACTAGAAGACTACAAATAAAAGTATTCAAATATAATAACTAGTTCTACCTTCAAGGATGTTATAATTCAATTAGGGGACATAAAACAATTACTATGATATTTGAGGCAGAAAATAATTTAGCGCTTAAGCCTATGGTTATCGGCTATAAATGATGAAGGAAACAAAAAGAAAATCAATGTGAATTTGTGTAAATCAGGAAGCTTCATCAATGAGGTTTACTTGTGGAAGATGGAAAATAACTTTTCATGCTTATTGGGGGAAACTAGAATACTACTCTCTAGTCTGCCTTTGGCAGTTTTGACCAATGTCATAGATACTAAAAGAAAATTAACTAAATAGGAAGCAAAACACCTATTTATAAATCACTGTATGACTGCCTGGATCTCTTTATGTAGGGCTATGGCAAATTGGGGAGTAAAATAATATGGCTAAGGTTGAAGATAAAACAGGCCTCCAACTTCCTTCCAATTTTAAACCTTTCTATTGGAATCTATATATTCAGATGCACCTGCAAAAGGACATCAAACTAAGTTCTGAAGAGCAGATGCCTTGTTTATTACCCAGCCAGGTGCATGAATGAGGCACATAGGTCTGCCTTGCTGAACCATTCAAAAGCAAAACAGAAAGACTAGGACACTGCTCATTCCTGTATACTCTAGCTGAGTTTCATTACATGAAGAAATAAAAGGCAAAAGAGAGTAAGGAAGATCCCATTTATGAACAGTTATTTTGTCAGTATCTTTACCTATTTGTAAAATGCAGTTCTTTAGAATAGTTATCTCCTCTTTTCCACTGGGAGAAGATAGAAACAAGGTGGCCAGAAGATTTAAACCATGACAGAAAATTCCTACTGTATGAGCTCAGGCCAAAACATGAGTTGAACAGCAAAAGCAGTCCTCACCATTGGGAAAATGAATTGTCTCATGCACTTATAATGGTTTTAAGGGAGTCCAGAAACATTTGAATTATATCTAGGACTCTCAATTCCCTGTCATCACCCAATACTTCCAAGAGTCTCTTTCAGCCGATGTCCTACCTGTTGACCATCAGAAATGTTTTAACATTACAATACTTCCTAACATACAAACCTCTTGAGGTCTATGCACAAAAATGGTAGCTCATTTAGAGACATGAGTGTGATATACAAGGACTAAAATGATCATGACTTAGAGAAAAAGTTGAAAAAAAACCTAGGGGTACAATTGTTAGTGAGGAAGAGGGAATCATGATCACTCTTCAAATACCTACAGCATTATCATGGAGAAAAACAATTATGCTAACTCTTTATGATCTAAATAACAAAATTAAATGGAATCAGAGAGTGTTACAAGGTAGTGAGTTCCCACTCACAGGAGCTTTATGTAATCACTATATTTTGATAATTTACAGGAATGTTGCATAGTTATTCTTCAAAGGAATAATAATAGTCTAAAAGTATAAACTACCACCTAATCCTGAAATTCTATTAAGTCTAAGAATATTCCACAAACTTTTAAATCATTCCTAAACTTAACTCCAGGAATACTGCCTTCAAATTTTTAACTTCTCAGAATATTCTCTCTTGAATCCATGAGGTTAGGATGTATATTACTCTTTACTGCAAAAGATAGATGAGTCTACTTTTGGAACTTGAACACCCATTGGACTTGGTTGAGAACTGGTCATGTTCAAAAGAGAGTAAGATTTTCTATGAAGCAGATTCATCAATAGCATGAATTTAAACACAACCTTTATGCTAAAGAAGTTCAAATTCATTGCCAGTCCAGAGGTCACCTCAGAATTCTAGATTTGTAATGCTAACTACCAAATACAAATTTCTCCTTTGATGTGATAGACATCACAAACAGCATTTCCAAATAGAAAAAAAAAAGGCTTTTCCTCCCCCAAAATTCCAAGGCTCAGAAAAAAATGGCACCAAAATCTACTTATTAGCTCAGATTATAAACCTAGGAATCAACTTTAGCACATTCTTTTTTCTCATTTTCTATCTCCAAAGCTTTTCAGGTTCTTTCAGGTCAATTTCAAAAATATATTTAAAATTGATCTTCTTTTGATTTGCTTTGCTTCCAACTTAATCAAGGCTGCCATCGCAAATCCCCTAGACCGCTGCTCTTTGTCTCCACCTGGTCTCCTTGCTTCCACTTCTGGGCCTCTCTGTTCATTCTTCACCCCACAGTGTGGAGAGGGAAGAGAAAGCAAGGAAGACGAAATGCTTGAGACCATCGTGTTTACAAAAAACAAAACAAAACTTTTCAATTACAAAAAATAATGTTACTGTCATTATTTCTGCATTGTGCTGACCTGATTAATGTTTAATACAGAAGGATCAATAAAAACAAACTCAGTTTTCACTCAGAAAATCTTATCTCTAGAATTTGAAAGGAGAAGGGGCAGGTTCAAACTTCTCTGGGATTGGTCTTTAGTTCATTCCCGTCAGTCCAAACATTCTTGACTGTTTTCTCTCCATGTCCTTTCAAAATCCATAGGTTTGAAATGCCATAAAGGCAAAAAACAACACCATCAACAAAAAAGACAGTCATTTGCTCATTCATTTATGCTATACATTCTTTTTTAACATATATTCTGGATTCTGAGCTATGGAACAGTGATGTAGGCATTAAGAGTCAGGCACAGCTTCTGTGTTCATGTGAATTACAGGCTAATGGGAAATGAAACCTATTAAAGTACTCATTCAACTTCTTAGAATAGCAGAAAGAGCCAGAGAAAAGAAAGATATGCTGAGGTCAGTAAGAAAATGAAGGTAGTCAGCAGGTGAGAGGTTGTTTTACAATATCATTAGTCACTAGTGAAATTATCCCAATTAATGCCCTAGACCATTTCCATTTCAATGAGCATCTTCTCCTCATGCTTCAGTTTCTCCCCAACCACCCCTATGCTTAGAAATAGATTTTATTTAAAAAATAAAGAGTGGTACCTTCAAGGAACAGAAATGTAGGAGTGACACAGAAAGGAAAGAGAATTCAGAAAAACATTGTTTCAGTACCTGTGTCAAGACCTTTTTTGTTATTTGATTTTTTTAATTTGCATCTTCAAAATGAAGTAGAAATAAATACCCCACACTTTTGCACAGGGAAAGAAAGCATCTCAGATATGTCAAGGAACTTAATTACACTCTACAACATTTGTATCCTGAATCAGGCCAAGTCCCTGGGTCCTATATGGAAAAGGATATTAAGACCTTGGAAATGAGCACAAGAGACTGAAAGAGACCCCTGAGGCTTCCTGACTAAGGTCCTTTTCAGGTATCTGCACTGAGCTCTCTTGCAAACTTTTCCTTTCAGAGTCCTCTGGGACTTTCCATAATTATGCCCTGCCTCTCCCCAGCTTCCTCCCTTTAATTACCTGCCCTTCTGGCCCCTCTCAGATGGGAATTAATCCACCCTTGAACACAGTGTCACTAAGCGAAGATTTTACTGTGATTATTGCTTGGGAGAAAGATGTGGCCTTTTTTCCTCCTCCTCCAAATGCCTTATTTGCACACTAGAAATTGTGGGGCATGTGTCCAATTGATACATTTCCCTTCAAATAGCAGATCCCACACTGAAGTGGGATGCAAATTTAATTATTCCACATGTACAGAACAGAAACAGAATCTCATTGTTAAATTTGTTCTCCTATGTCAGAAAGATTAAAAATAAAAGATCTTGAAGTGGTTTGTGTGAGCAGAATATATTTCAGTTCATAAAAATGTGAGGCAATGAAATAAGGGTACCAAAGGGCTTATTTCTACCACATGGAATTATTATTTCTAAATGTTTCTTCTCGGAAGTTGTTGCTCCTCATCTATGTGGCTCAAAAGAAACTTCGATCCCCTTTTCTGGAGCAATTTCTCCAAATAATCCCCTTCAATCGTTTTATCCTCTAGTCAAGCCCACCTATTTACTTTTAAAAATTAATTTAGAATAAAATGGAAGTAAAATTAATTAACTAGAATATAAATATGAGTCTAGAGGTTAAGCACCTCTATGGCTGGCTACTTGGAATCAAATCTTGGCTTTAGTGCTTAATAGATGTATGACCTTGGGCAAGTTACTTGACCTCTCTGTGCTGTCTCTTGCTCCATAAAATGGGGATAATAATGGTATGCATCTCATAGGGTTTTAGTGAAGATTAAATGAGTCAATACAAGTATTGTGCCTACAACAGGGCCCAGAACTTGGTAGGCACTCAATAAATTGTAGCTATTATCAGAACGCATCCCATACTTATGTCCTTTTCCTCTTTAGCAGATCTCAAATGTTGCCTTTGCCATAAATCCTTTCCTCCAGCCAGTAAGATTTTTCATCTCTACATTCCCATAAAGCATTTCTCTGTCTAACCCATAACAGTTTATCATGTTCTTCCTATCCAATGCCCCTGGAGCAAAAGAAGGTATCACCTTACTCTTTTATAGACTAGGGAGAAAATAAGTGCTTGCTGATCAATCAAATGAATAAAAAGACAAGGAGTGATTTAATTAGAACCACTGAGGGCCACTGAGGGCTTCCTATGTACTCAGGCCTTGTGCCAAGAATATATTGTCATTTAATCTTTGCAACATTCTTAGAAGTTGTACAGATAGAAGTTATGCATTATACAGATAAGAAAATGGAAAATCAGAGAACTTTAATAACCTTGCACAGTAAGGCAGTGAGGGGCAGCATGGACATGTGAAGCTATGTGTCTCTGGCTGACTCCAGAGCTGATATTTATAACCACTAAGCACCACTGCTCAGTGGACCCCCAGGCCTGGGAAAGTGCTATGTTCAATCTCAGTTTAAAATTCATTGGATTTCTTACAGGTGCATTCCTTTTGTTAAGGAGAAACTTAAGAGAACTATAGACCAGAAGCTGTTACTGAGTTCTCTTGGTAAATCCTGGTTTGGATGGAGGAAAGGAAAGTAGCAGCATTTTTTTCTACCCTCCCCTCAAGTCAGGGCAGTCACTGGGAGAGTGACATTTACTTGGTGGCTCAAGCCCCCCCCCCCTCTCTTTCTCTTCTGCTCAAGCTAAGAAGCCTTCTTAAAATTCTATAATTCCCTGCTCCTTTGGCCCCATTCTCAGACGGGAATTAATCCAGCCTCGAAGAAGCTGTCACTTATCTTGCCTAACCAAGCTTCATCCCACTCAACCCTTTCTCTAGGAAGTTTTCTTGATCATTCTATGGATCACATGGCACTGAATTTGCCCATTTATTTCTCATCATCTCCTCAGTAGCCTGTATTCTCCCAGATGGTAGAGGCATTGTCTACTTTATTCACAATTAATTCCTCAAACAGGCCTGATGCTTAGAGGGAATTAAGAAAGAGAAGGAGGAGGTAGAGAGACAGGAAAAGTTTGTGATGATGAAGGAGATGGAGAAAGTAAAAAAAAAAAGATAAGTAGAACTCAGATTCCTGACTTCTGTCTGGTCCAGAGCATATATTTGTCCCGATAGAACACCTCCAGAATGTTTTTTTTTAAAAAGGAAATAGGAAACCTTTTCCAGGTTATCTAAAGCCTTATTGGTGTTTGAAAAATCCCTCCAGATTTTAAGAAGCAGTTAGTTGTAATGTCCCCTCCTTCTGCCTACACCATCCTCTCTCAACACCCCAAACAGCATATAAAAGAGAAACAATTTAAGGCTGAGATTACCTAGAGAAAAGGACCTGGTTGTTCCTTTAAGAAGACGACTCTCTCTTCTAGTGGATACAGACCTCACCTTCCTTCCCTTTTTATATAGCTCATGATTTGCCCTAACACCTTGGTCTACACCCAGTGCTTCTCAAACTTGAATATGTGTAAGAATCACCTGAGAGCTTGTTAAAATACATTGCTAGATCCTAATCTTCAAGTTAGATTCTAACTCAGCAGGTCGGAGTTCGATTTCTGAAAGCTCCCACCTGATACTGATGTTACTATGCTGCAGAGGAGCCTTTTAGTAGCACTGGCCTAATCTAGCCAAGGGATCAGTGTTACCAGTTACTAGTAGGGTGACATTGTAGTACTGTGAGAGTGAGCTGTGGACCCATCTTAATGCTTTGGGTCCTTGGAAATTTTATTAATGTTTTAAGCCACTGAAGATCTTGGGTGGGTGCTATAAAGGGGGGTTAATGTCACAGTTTTGAGAGGATGATGGAGGCTGCATTAGGTTCATTTATTTTCAACAGGTCTGGGAAGAATCTGTCATTTGGATGGGACTCTATGTCTTGCCAGTGGGTTTCAGCCCCAGGCAAGTTCTCTATGGATTCAGTGAGACTGAGGAATAACCATGGAATAACAATGGAATGACAATGGAACATTCTTGGGGTAAAAGGGTGCATCCAACAGTCTGCAGATCTGTAATCCTCTTTCGTCTCTGCCTCCGCCAAGAGCACTGGGCAGAGCTCTTTATATAGTGACTGAGTCAATAATAGCTTATTGTCCACAGGTGTGGAAGCAGTAGCCTAGCAGCAGGCCAGTTACATCATGAAGTAGTTTAGTTTCAGGTGAGGATCCTGGCCATAGGAACTCCAGCTTTCCCCCAACTATACTACATGGCCCCAGTACAAAGTGGGTTCAATGTACACTGTGTTCTGCAACAGATGGAATTGTGTTTGAATCTCATCTCTGCTCCATCCAAGCCATATCCTTATATTGTCCACTATCTCTCAAACAAATTGGTTATAATTGTATCTACCTCAGAGGTACTATGGCATGCAATAAGCCCTCTGTAAACGTCTTTTATCAATATTAATAACTACTAAACCAACCTTGTGAGATAAATATTATTATTTCCTTTTTATTGATGAAGATATTGAAGTTTGGATGCTCACACAAGATCACAAAGTTAACTTAGTGTTAAAACAGAAATAATGCTTGGAATCAGCCTGATTCTGAATTCTTTGCTTTTAGCCACCAGGCTATAGTGAATGGAATTTCTGGTATTTAGCTGAAGTGATATTTGAGGGTACCTACGAAACCTAAAAATAAACAGGTCTGTGTAAGCAACCCTATAATGTTTTAACTCAGAGTGGAAATTCCCAACTCCATACTTGGATAAAGCCTTCATCATTGTGAGGCACCACAACCCCACTTCCTCACTGCTTCTGTATGGCTCCTCTGCCCCAGAACAAAGAAGGCAGCTGAAAATCATGTATCAATTATGGATAATCATGTCTCCATTTAGCACAGACAAGTGATTCCTCAAGGTCCCTGTCAAATAAAACCAGCCCTGAGCTCGAGCCATTTCCTCCAGAAACCACAGCTCAGCTTCCTTGCACCCTGAGCTCAGTTAGATTAACATTAATGATCTTTCCTCCCAGATGGGTCCCAGAGTATTGGACCCTGCCAAGCCATTTTCCACTCAGAATGATTCTTACCATGGCCTCTTGCTTGCACTGTGGCCCTTTCTCAGTTTGGAAGTGGCAGCTGTTTAACAGATGCTCTCCCACTTAGATTTGGAATGGAGGCCTTGAAAGAGGTGGAGAGAGTCTGGTAGGCCAAGAAACATATCATGGTATTTGCAGCCACATCATGATGAATTCTTAAAATGGAGGGTGGAGCTCTAACAAGGGAAAACCACCGCAGGGCTTGAGAGTGGACTGCAAGTGATGAAGACAGAGACGGTATTTTACTTTTTTTCAGGAATCTGTATCTGAAAAAAAGTATTTAAACTAATTTTAACTACCTCTTCTCTCTTATTTAAAAATGAAACACAAATAAAGAAGTACAAAGCTATAAAGCCAAAAGTCTATAGGTCCTAACTTCCTTTCTCCATTCCATAAGTAATCATTGTTTCTAGTTTCTTGTGTAGCCCAGAATTTATATAAATATCAAAGCCTTTGATATATTTGCTATTTTGACATAGCAGTGTTACATATAATATTCTGTACATCATTTTAACATTTTTCTTGAAGTATAATGTCCACAGATAAAAATACATATATTTTTGGTTTGTCACTCCTTGATTTTCTGTAAGTTGAATTCTCAAATGTAATCACCTAGACCCAGCCCAATAAATAGAACAAAACAGTATCCCAGAAGTTTCTGTCTGCACCTTGTTTTTCATTTAATAAACATGGTGATCTCTCCATTTTGGCATATATAGATCTACCATTTTCTTTTAATAACAAAACAGAATCCCAGAAGTTCCCTTCTGCACCTTTTTTCTTCACTTAATAAAATAGCATCATGATCTCTCCATCTGAACATATATAGATCTATCGTTTTCTTTTAATAGTTATGGAGTATTTGGCTGTATCGAGGGCCATCATTTATTTAATGAACTGGCTATTGATAGACATTTGCCATTTCTAGTTTTGTTTTGCAAACAGTGCCATGGAATTCTTGTAAGTTTATCTTTCAACACTTCTGAGGAGTATTCTTTAGGGTATATTTTTGAAAGAGAATTGCATTAACAAAGTGTATCTGTATTTTATCATTAAGAATGTTTTAAAATTGTCCTGCAAGAAGGTTACACTAATCTATACTCCCACACTGCTACCAACTTTAGAATAATACATGTTTTTAAAGAACAACAACTTGCTGAATATATATCATTTAAAATAATACTGATAAACAAAAAAGAAAATCACCAGCTGTCTTATTACCTGGAGATAACTTATTTTTATAAACATGTGAACATTTTTTCTTAGATTCAAATGAGGTGAAAGAGGGTTGATTTGAAAGGGCATCATCAAAAGACAAACCAGCCTGAGGATATAAGCTCAGCTGATGTTTTAGAAGAGAAAGCTGATCACCTTCAGTTTAACACCAAAACTTTCTCACTGCTTCATTTTGGCAGCTCCTGAGGCCTCTTCTCCTCTCTAGAGTGACACACTGTGGCTTGAGAGTAAAGGGGGCAGTACATGCATCCACAGGAGAGAAGGCCCAGGTAGCTGGCTACCCAGCCAGTGGGCTTGTTATGCTTCCTGTGCAGATGATAGATAGGCATTACGGGATCCATTCATTAGAGTCCAGATTCTCTGATAAAGGAAGTAGATCCTATACATTGTCACAGAAAGGCAAACTCCTTTATCTCTTCATGCATTTCTCACTGCTGACAATCACTGAATAATATCTCTAATCCATATATATGGGAGGAAAATGTTTACAAAACAGTCACCATGAGGAATGAGATGCTACCAAACAGAGCAGTAGATAAAGTAGAAACACTGCTGCCATATCTAATTCCCTTTCTCATGCGGTTGGTTCTGGTTCTACCTGCAGTATTGTATTTCTAAGCAAACAACTTGAACAATTATTCTGGGGGTTATTTTCTCTCTACCCTACCTTCTGCCTTAGGATTCCTGGCAAAAAGAATCCACCATGACAGAGATTTTCAGAGCTGAGTGGGGTCTTGGTGAACATGTGGTGTGGGGATTTCCCAAAACCTCAAAATCATTTGTGGCCCATGTTTAATCAACTGCTTCTGTATATAAACACTAACATGCCTCCCTCCCACACGAGAACACTCTTCCTCCATCCTATATGACAGTTTAAATCAGATTTTCCTTCTCCTCTAGACTAGAATCTCTATGTATGTTTTTCTTGTTTGCAACCAAAATCTTAGAGTCTAGTTTCTGGAACAAAGCAGTTATCTTCCAAATATCTGCTGATTAAATGAAAGTACTAACCCAACTTTACCTTTCTGCCAGATTATACCAAAATTCATTCTTTCTCTTAATTTGTAAGCATTATAAATTACCCAAACCTAATACATATTTATTGTTCTTTCTTATCTGTTTTATATTTGACCACTATTATTTCAGGCAGTATTTCAGCTGTCCTTATGGTATTTCATAATGGTTATTAAAAAGAATTATTTAGAAACACCATGGACAGGCCAGACTAAACACAGTGAACAGAGACTGCATAAGATATTCAGAAGACCAAGAGTTGGATTCAGCTGTAGGTGCTGGAGGAAAAAGCAGGCAGAAAATAGATGGAGGCATGAAGTGAAGCCTGAGAGGGCACCTGGTTAACACCCAGGCTGCCCAGCAGGTTTAATGGGCAGGGAGAATGCAATGTCAGGAGGTGAGTTGTGATCACCTGGAGATACTGCTGAGCAGGCAGTGATCAGACAGAGGTGCAAAACTTCAGTAAGGGCCCAGGTTAGGGAACAGGACTCTAGTTCTGTTAGGGCCATAAAAATAAAAGTAGAACCCTAGCCTGACAGGAGGCTGCTGATACTTGGAACTTTTTCTTCACTGAGACTCAAAACAGTGAGAATCAAGGCCTGGATGCTGTAAGTCAAACGGGGATACACTGTTGGCCTTGCTCAGATCAAGATAGAATCTCAGTTATAAGAATGGGAGTGTGGAGGACAAGACTTGAGTCCCAGGCCCCAGACAGGGCCATAGTAACAGTAGATGGTGAAGCCTCCCCAGTAGGGGGACATTAGAAAATGAGCTCTAATAGCTGCACATGTCCTATAATGCTGTGTGTGTAAAGACTCTAATCTAACAGGACTTAACAAGGAATTTCATGTTTTGGTCTGTGGCCAATAACCCAGCCTCACTGCTCTCCATTTTTCTCATCGTATCTGTCTTAGCGAGCTCAGACCATCATATCAAATACCATAGCCTGGGTGACTGAAAACAACAAACATGAGTTTCTCACAGTTCTGGAGACTCGAAGTCCAAGATTAGTGTGCCAGCATGGTCAGGTTATGGTGAGAGCATTCTTTCTGGTTTGTTGATGGTCACCTTCTTGCTGTATCCTCAAGTAGCAGAGAGCACACACTCTGGTCTCCTCATCTTATAAGCACCCTAATCCCATAATGGAGTCTCCATCCTTATGACCTCATCTAAACTTAAGGCTTTTAATTAATTTATTTTAATATGTAGTAAATGTTACCTATTTGTTGAACAGCTGAATAAAAAAACTCCAAAAATGTCAGTTTCGGTTTATTCATTTTTAATATTCCACATTAAATACCTTTCAACTACCCTGATATTTCCCCTATAAATTATGATTGACATTTCCATGTTTATTTTAAACCAGGAACAAGCCAAACTCTCAAAAGCTTATAGCTGTTTTATTTTTCAGACAGATCTTAATCTCTTAATGTGGCATTTTAAGAAAAGTAGTTCGGAACTGAAGGGCAGTGACTTGAGTTTACATGACAGATGTATCACTCAAATTCTGTGATTCAGTAACTTTGGTATAACATCTTTCTACCCAGTGAGCATCAAGTAGACTTTAATACTGGCAAATTCTCCAGCAATCCCTGAGCTCAGAAGACTAGTTTATTTACCTGACCAAGTGGACAGTGTGCTCCTGAAGTCCTATCTGTTACCATTGCTGTTTGGACTGAATTTTGTGCAGTGACTGTTTTTCTCCATTTGTTTCCCCTCTATCTATGAAGATGACATTCATGGATTCTTTCTCTTTTTTTCTCATTTTTGCCTTTCTCTACCACCAGCCTACTCTTAACTCTCAGCATCTCTACTGCATTATTAACTAGGGCTTGTCCATGGCTCATTAACTGAAAGGCTAATGGATCTTCATATTTCATGGATGCTCAACAGCAATCAGATCGGCAGGCCCAAGAGGAACTGGGATCCCTGAGACACTGGTTGCATGAGCTAACAGGAAAAGATGAGGAATAAAAAGGAATTGAGAAAAATCAATAGGTTCACATTGGCCCCCCAATGTCCACAAGCATCTGTTTGTTGTTGGAGCATCACTGCTGTGATGGTAGGCATCATTACTGTAGTATTTATTTCTCTCCCTCTTCTCTATCAAATAGCTGGCTAGAATCAGGAGTCTATTTGACTCTGGCATTTAAAATTCTCTTAATATTTGGTGGGGCAGACTTCTGGTCTTTTCTCTTGTTTCCTCACTACAAGCCTAATTCACTACTGCTTTTTTCTTTATTGGCCAATGACAGGACTGAAATATTGTGAGGGTTACAGCATCCATGGGGAGCTTGGTCTTGATGACTTTTAAAGTTTATTCTAATTCAAGGTTTCAAGGATCTCATCTCTAAATGAACATTTTGTCTCTCTTCTCTAAAACTTGCTATTTTCCTCATAAGTATTTATTTATTCAGCAAATATTTAATGAGAAGGTTGTGCCAGGTATTAGTTTATGTATTTGGTTTCATTGATCATGGTTGCCTTTCACTATAATTTTAGATTCTGCCAAGCACCACACCTCCTACAGTGACCAGTCTCTGAGCTACCATATTCTGTGGTTATTTATCTCCATGTTTCCTAAAATGTAGTGCATACTATCTGGCTCAAAGAAGTCACTAGAGTATAATAAGTAGTTCAGAACATGGCCTCTGGAGCTGGATCCTTCCTTGAACACCTACCAGCTGTGATACATTGAGCAAAGCAAGTTAACCATTTAGAAAAATGCCTAGTAGACTAAGTCCTGAATAAATTTTAGCTATCAGAGTCACCCAGAGCTTCTGTGAAAATGCAGGTTTAGACATGTTTAGTGATGGAATGAATGAATGTCTGTGTTTGTTGCAAGGATAATTCTTATTTATTGAAACTTGAGAGTCACTGAATTTTTTATGTTCCCTTTCAGTTTCCTTATGTCCTTCCTTTTACCCCTATCAATAAGTGGATTCAAATCCTGTCCTTGTTGATAGTATTGCAACCAATTTCTAATGTGGGCAGGGATTGCCCCCACACCATCAAGTAATTCTGGGACACCAACTGGATGTCCTAAAATTCAATTCAATGCTGATACTATCTACCCAGACACAGGATCAGATTCCACAGGTTAAGAACTAAGCCCTATAAGGCTGCTCTCTTCTTCAGATACCAATTCCAAGTCCAGGTTGTCATCTGAACTTCTGACAAACTGGCTATAAAGCAAACTTGCTAGAGCAGCTTATAGAACTCAGGACACCAGTTTACTCACTAGATTACTAGTTTATTATGAAGAACATTAAAGGGTATGAATCAACAACCAGATGAAGAGATACATACTGAGGTCCTGAACAAAGGACCTTCTTTCCCTGTGGAGTTTGGGGCCAACCTCGGTGGCATATGGAATTATTCTGGTTCAGTAGCCTGGAAGTTCTCTTGAACCTATTCCTCTTGGATTTTATGGAGGCTTCATTACACAGGCATGATTGATTAAATCACTGGCCATTTGTGATTGATTCAAACTCCAGCCCTCATTTCCCCCAAAAGCAGGGGATAGGACTGAAAGTTCCATACTTTTATTCATGGTCGGTTCTCCTGGCAACCAACCCCCATCCTACTGTGCTACCCAAGAGTCACCTCCTTAACGTAAACCCAGTTGTGGAGAAAAGGGGCTTGTTACGAATAACAGGGCACCTATGTCACCTTAATGACTCTGAAGCAATTTCAGGAACTGAGGAGAACTGAGACCAAATAGTATAACAAAAGATGTTCCCATTCCTCAGGAAATTCCAAGGGTTTTAGGAGCTGTGCACCAGGAACCATAGAAGAAGACCATATATATATGGGTGATCTGAATGCCCAAATAAATACTTCTTATCAATCATAATATCACACTTGCGTTTTCCAAGATATATCATTCAGGAAAGTTGCTTAAACTCTTTGAACCTCAATTTTTTTTCCCATGAAAAAATAGAGTCAATATTCCCAATGTCCCTGTAATGACTGAGGCAAATATTAAATAACACAGACTACACATTACAGTTATAGCTATTATTGCTACCATATATCAGACATTGCCTTATGTCATTGACCTCTCTCATTAATGTAGGTAGGATGCCCATTTTACAGATTAATAAGCTGAGGGTCAGAGTGGTTAAGTTAAATTTCCTCTGATTTAGACATGTTGGCTATGATATTGGTATCCTCATCATTTTCTTCTGGAGAGGTTATAAAATCTTTCCACTCACAGTATTCCTTACAGAAATAACCCCAGAAGAGTCCTTTCAAGGAGATATCACACCAGTTCCTTATCACAGAACCCTGCCTCACCAGGGCTACATTTGTTTGATCAGTTAGACACTTGTCCCTCAAAACAGCTGACACACAGACTTGTCATTTCACCCATGAAATGGTCTAGTATAAAACATAAGCTAAACAAATAAGATTTCCACTCTTAAGAAATCTGAACCAACAAACAGTTAGAGAATGAAGTTGATAGCTGGGGAAGCTGAAATGGACCTGTTCATAGAGTCCATGAGGCAGAGTGAGGAGAGCCCTGGAGATGTCTAAGAAAGACACATGTTGAGGTGCTCTGAATAAGCAAATATTTACAAGGGGGGGAAAAGAGTAAAGGGCAATGAAGCCAGCCATTGGTAAACTAATAAAAAGGAAAGAGAGGTAGAGACCCAGAGAGTACCTCAATTACATTAATTTTGGAAACCTGGAGTAAGTATCCAGCGTGTCTAGAATCTTGTACTGATTGCAATTTCTGAGGCTGAATGAGCACTTGGCTGTCATATCATAAGAGAATTCAAGAATCAAGATGACGGTACATTAGGTAAACTTGTAGATATTTCCTAACTGTGAGTTTATAATCAAGATCAAGAATCATTTACACCCACACAGCTCACTGTCTATATCAACACGACTCCACTATCCTATTGCCTCCATCAGTATGACTACTATTCTAAGAAACTGTTGCCTAGGAAGATAGAAAATCCAAGTAGTTTTATTCCAGGTTCATTCCAAGTTCTTTGCCAGAAATTTATTTAAACAAACATCAAGTGGTTAAACTTTTCCATAACATCAAATAATAATTAACTCCCCAAGACTCTTCCGACCAACATGCTCAGTAATCCTAAACAATTACATCAGAACCCTCACCCAATCCTAGCCAAATTTGGTCATTAAAAGCCTCTAAAACCTTACAAAAATACAAACTTTATCCTCCATGCTCCAAGGCTTTCACAAGAGTCTACAAAGATAGTATATTCCCATGCCGTAAAAACCTTAGCTTTTTCTTATCAACAGATTGTTTTCTTTTTTAATTTCATAGGGCAGCATTTGTGAAACCAGCTTGAGGAAAAAAAAAATCCCCATGAAACTTCATAATCTGAAAGCCTTATACTTCTGTTCTCTTGCATTATATATTGTAAGACTCAGTCAAGTGGCCTGAATTAATTTTGATTTTTATCCCTCCTCCCACCACCCCTATTTATTATCTTTCCATAATTCTTATGCATGTCATTTCTTTCACTCTTTCTCATTTAAAATGGAGGCACTTCTGCTCCCATTTCATTTTCTACAGGTCTCTGAACTCTTCTAGGGTGAGCCTCTTCTTCATCTCTGTAAACCTATCTATTTTATTTTCATTCCAAATTGTAAATATTTGAAGTCTAAATAGATCAACCTTTGTTAAAATCCCTTTCAACTTATAATAACAGTAAGCTGTGATGCCTGGAAAAGATGATGTGATTTTTCTCTATGTGTATGTGTGTGCACACGCACGCACAGTCAAAAGAGGAAAACACACAAACACATAAAATGTCCACCAACATCAGCCCTTTTGCCAAATAGCAACCAAATTAAAAAGAAAACCAAAGATAAATTCAGGTCCATATTTCAGAAGTGAATGAGGACCTCTTTATTTCCAATGCAATAGAAATGCAAAGAGGAGGAAATCAATGCAAACCAGTATGTCTTGGATCAGCACATTTTAAAACAAAATGTACCTTTGTATCTAAAAATCTGAGAGCCATGAATATTTAACAGGAGAGAAAAGAATGATTTTGTCAGTGTGTAAAGCAAGTCCCAGGGAAGCTTAAATTCTGCTGCCTTCTATTAGCTTCTCTGCTCAGTAAACAAAATGAGTCATTCAGAGGAAGGAGAGGAAGGAGCTAAGAACTGGGGGACACTCAGGGGACTTCTGAGTGTTGGGAAGGGGCAGACTCAGGAATAGTAGTAAAGGGGAGAGAATGATGAAGTTTAATGCCAGCCAGTGGTCATGAGCTCTCTGTCTGGGGACAGAGCAGCTGGAAAGAGTCCGTGAAGAGAATTTTCAAAATCCTACTTATTCTGGAAGCTGAAGGAAGCACCAAGTCGTAGTAAGGGATGGAAGGGATTAAACTGGCTACTCCAGGATGCAAGTCTTGTCCAGTTTAATCTCCTCAAAGCTCTCTTTCCTCACTTCCTAAAAGGTTGCAATACCAGCTCCTTGCTTTAGGAGACTATCTTGGGGATAAGTGAGGCACATTAGCCAAAATCCATGCTAAATATTTGATGGCTGTGTCTGAAGTCACACAAGGGAATATTTGAGCAGTTTACCAGCTTCATGGGTGGTGGTGGGAGGAAGATCCTTAACGTGGCATAATTCAGGACTTTCATTACAGCCAAACCCCTGTCATTATTACTCACATAATGCTCCCAGGAGCTTTTCTATACCCAGAAAACAACATCCTGCAGGCTAATGATGTATTGATTCTTTGGCTATGAAGTCTGCACAAAAGGAAAATGCTGATCAGTGGGCTCAGACAGAGTAAGAGGGCGTGTAGCTGCATTAAGCAATACTAATCAACGAGTTCCGCTGTTCCTTCAGCCTTTTTTTAACCCCTGTTGTCCTGTCAAGCTTCTGACTACATTTTATCTCCTTCAACTTTTCACATTGAATTTTCTAAGCGGCACCATGGTGTTATGCGAAATGAACCTTGGACTGGAGGTCAAAGCCAGATTGTCATGCTAACTCTGCAATGTACACCACTTAGGTATTTGAGTAAGACATTTGTAATTCTTTTATTTTTAGAATGTTGGTTTTTCAGTCTGTAGAAATAAATACCTTCTACAGTTCTTTGTACGATAGAGGAAGGAAGGAAGAGAACTTCATTATGGTTAACACTTCCCTGTTTACTTTTACTCCCCTGTGTATGCTTTTCCTAACCACTTTGAGCTCAGAGCCTATATATTAAGGCTATAATGTTGGAGTCTAAGCTATAAGCCTTGCTGGAGGCTGTCACAGCCTGAACCAACCATTAACTAATTAAGAGGAAGCAAATCAAGTTGTCAAAAACCTCTAAAACTAATAAGTCCTAGAAAATTGTAAGTTTTTTTTTTTTTTTTTAATTTAAGTAGGTACAAGCAGTCACACCACTTCAAGGCCAGGCATGCTTAGCACAGGGTATCAGCAGATGACCCTTGAAAAGATTTCTCATTAAAATGCACTAGCCCTGAGGCCATCAGTTCCCTCAAGGCACATCCTTGGTGCCTTAATTTTGGATGGAAATGCAGATATTCAGAGGAAATAAGAAGAAGGCATCTATCTGGGCTGTATTCTAGAGAGTCTCCTGAGCCCCCAGGCCATCAGTCTAGAAGCAAAAGTCTCTTATACAAAGGGACACTTGACATCCATCAATTACCCACCTAAGCTGACTAATTCCTCTTTATGGCTTCTTGGTGATCTAACCAGAGCAGAGGTGCCATCTATATGAAGGTTGACTTTGTATCAGCTGACATATGGGAGCCACCCAGGAGTTATAGATAATGAATCTCAGGGCATTAGAGATGGTGACAACTGGCACATGAGAATATTACTGGGACTGTATCTCAAGTAAGACACACGTACCCTAGCCATGTAAATAGAATCATTCAGCAAATAGTTACAGAGTTTCTACTCTGTACTCATGCTTGTATCTCAGCACAGCTGATGAAGATTTGAAAAGATAGGGTCCCCTCCACTCAGGTATATTAGCATCTGGTGGGGATATGGAGATGTGAAATTCCCCAGACCGTAGATGGTTAATGAAATCAAAAGTATGTCTACCACCTCTCATTGTATAAGATGATAAAGGAAGACATTATAAAAGAAGCACTATTTGAGCCAAGTCTTGAAGAATGAGTAGGATTTATGGGAATAAACAGAGGGAAAGCCATTCCAGGGAGGGGTTATATTATTTGCAATGGCAAAAATGTGTGTAAAATAATGATTTTTTTAAAGCAGTTATTTAAAGGTATGAAGAGGCACTGCTGAGATACTTGTCTGCCCAGCAAAATATTCATGATTTTATGCCACAGTTTGGGGAGTCATTAGCAAATAAGGAGCAGGTGCATGGCTGGATTGGATGCACAGCGCAGAAATACCCTTCTGGGAGCTATGGGCAGATGGGTCCGTTCAAGACGGCAACCTCAGAGGATCCTGGTCCCAGCGGCTCTCCCGGACACCCCAGGTCTGTAGCTACATAGGGAACAATGTTCTCTAGAAAACCTAAAAACTTGCCCGAGCAACTCGTATGCCTCATCACTTCTCAGGAACTAGAGAAATCCAGATCAAAGCGGGTAGGAGAAGCTGACACAATCTCACCCTAACCCTACAGTGGCTGCGGCGACCAGTCAGGAGGGAACTCAAAACCCGGGGCTTTTCCCTGAGAAACGAAGGGTGTGAACCCCATACAGCCCCCGCCCCAAACTTTTAAGACCTGCCTCTGAGAGGGGAGGCCCCAAATCATCAAGCTTTGAAGACTGAGCAGGCTTGTTGCAATCTAGAAGCGGCCTTGAAAGGCCTGGCACGGGCCGAGACTCACCTGCCTCAGGGTCGGTGCTCGGCGCACAGGCCGGGACATGACGGACTCCCCGGCTGGGTGGGGAGAAGCCCCCTTGCTGGTCTCCGAGTGTCGCCGGAGGGGCAGGCATCTGCTTTCACACAGAGGGAGGCCTGCCGGGTGTTCTCAGGACAAAGATTCCCTCCCTGGTGCCATCTTCCCGCTCCCCACCTTGCAGTGGACACTATTCTTTTTCTCTTTTTAAAACTCTCTAGGCCTTTTTTTTTTAATGTCTTTCTCTTCTTTTCATTTTTTTTTTCTTTCCCAGTAGCGCCCTGTGCACACTGCCCCTCAGCCGGGCGCCAGCAGGTGCGCGCCACCTTCGCGCTCTCCCTCTGCGTGGCGCCAGCATCCCCCGGGGCGGGAGAGCATTTATGCGCACGCGCGGAAGGCGCTTCGGTGGTCGCACTGTTGCCAGGACACCTCCACGTCTCCGGGCTCTCAAGCTCTCGGGTCCCACGAGACTATAACCAACAGAGGAAGAGTTCTTAAGCAGTTGCCACCTCCGGGACACCGCAAGAGGCAACTGACCCAGGAGCTCAGTCTTTCTGTGAAACGGGCCTGTCAGCTTCTGGGAGGCCAGGTGCTACCTTCATGCGCTCCCTTCATGGGCACCCTCCAGGGCACGGGTACCTCCTGAGGCGAACTTTTGTGCGCGCACCGGGTGCCCCATCTTGGCGCTTGCTGCCCTGGGAGTACTTGATTGCTTGGCTCTAGAAGCCAGGAGGCTGGAGTGTTCTTGGCAGGCTGCCATGCTGGGGCACTGCACAGTGGACTGAAATGCACCCTCAGTCTTTATGTGAAAGAGGCCAGTTTGCCTGTCCTGCAGCTTCTCCGTGAGAGGCATGCTTCAGGTTTGTCTCCTGAATTTAAGCTGGCATACACCATGTTTGTCCTCTCCTGCCACCCTACAGCTTTACGGTGCCTCCTGGAAAGGAGCTTACACAGTCAGCTGGAGTCCCGATTTTCATGACTGTTATCCAGGGGACACCTCTAGATGGCCTGACACTGATGGCCAGAGGAGCTTAAAGTAGCGGTCCCATAGGACTGTTTATTTTTGCATACTTTAAAAGCTGCTGCCTGCGGGTCTCATTTCCAGTCACCCTGAATCTAGGTGCTGACAGAGATCCTCCTTTTTGGGACACTGACAGGTCTTGACACACTCTCAACTACTGGGAGCTATTAAAAATAAAATTGACCGCTTGGACAATCCCAAAGGCTTGTTAAACAATCAAGAGCTGGGGTAAAGGTGAATGATAAGGTTCTTCTCCTACATGAGGCCACTCCTTCCAGACCAGGAAAGGTGGCAGTTGTATCTAATACACAGAAACCAACACAGGCAGTCAAACACAATGAAGAAAGAGAGGAATATATTCCAAATGAAAGAAAAGGATAAAACCTCGGAAGAATTGTCAGATCATGGAGTGCAGGGGCAGAAAGATACTGTATGGATACTGTTATTTTTGCATACTTTAAAAGCTGCTGCCTGGAGATACAGTTGCTGTTTCAACAATGTGCAACATTGGGACAATATCAGGTAAGAGATACTTAGGTGGTAGAATCAGTGCAGAAGTTTGTGATTGATATGGTGAAGTGGATGAGGAAGATCAAAAGATATCTTACTTGTATTTAGGCTGTTATTGAAACTTCCTCACTTAAAATAAGTAATTTTCACACTTAGATAAGTAAATTTGTGGCAATATATGTGTTAACTCAGTTGATACCACAGCAAAACTATTTGACAGTCTACTGTGCTTTCAAGTTAGCTGGAATTATATGAGCTTTTTCCTTAGGTTTTCTAATCAACATCCGTTGAGCCTCCCTGGATATTCTAAACACAGGTACGTATTTGGTTTAAAAAAATGGTAAAAGTTTGTGAGACTCCCATCCAACCTCTGTGATGGAACGTGTCACCCTGTGTGGCCTGATTTTCTTGTCAAGTGAGTCCATTAGAATGGGAATGATAGATTTGGAAACTGTTTTCAGGGTCACAATATAGCTCAGGAAGAGGTCAACACAAATGTTTTAATGTCCATTTTGACTGGATAGAGGTTTCTCTGTGTTTCTTTGTGTTTTCTGAATGTGCATGAAAAAGCTGAAGTTGCTTTGCTGGTAATGTGAAGATACATGTGCATATGTACAAGGCAAAGGAAAGATCTGGGAGTCAAAATGTGTAATACATATTGGGACAAAATAACTAATAGCTTGTTCATTCACTGATTATCCAGGTATTTATGGGATTTCAAACGTTGTAAAAAGTGCAGTGAGTATACTCCTAAAATCAACAGTCTAGAGGTGAATTTTAATACTCAAGGATGAGTATTATGGTTAGAGTTACAGAGTGTTATGGAAGGGGCTATCAGATGCACCTAGCCATGAATTAGGCATCCTATGAAGTTCAGGGCTATTTACCTCAATAGTAAAGGGAGGAGGTAGGATATGTATAACAGTTCAATTTTCAACTAATATTTCATATTTACCTATGCTTCAGTTACTAAGATAGGTTTATGATGGATATAAGATTGATTAGACACTGATCCTCCTCTCTAGACATTTATAGACCAGTCATGGTAATATATGGACTCTTGTAACTGTGGAATTAATCAATCTATGCTAAACACCTTGACAGAAGAAGTACTATAGGACTTAGGCAGAATGAGAACTTGAATCTACCTGAGGGATCTATCAAGAAAGGCCTCACTAATTCAAGAAAGCATGAATAAAAATAGGTGTGGAGACATAATAATGGAAGAATAAGGTTTCTTGGGCCTTGTGAGAAGGCTAGTCTGTTGATACCCAGGCCTATTCACTCAAACTCTTTAAACACATGATCTCAATTCTGTGTCCACTCCACCACCTTCAGTTAGGCCATCCTGGTCTCACTTCTGGACTGCTTCATGGAAAACCCCTCTCCTTGTCTTCTCTTTCAGGCTGTCTTATCAGTTTGAGCTGCTATAACAAACTACCATAGATTGGATAACTTATAAACAGCAGACATTTATTTCTCCCAGTTGTGAAGGCTGGCAGTCCAAGATCAGGATGCCAGCATGGGTGGGTTCTAGTGAGGACCTTCTTCTAGGTTGCAGACTGCCAAATTCCACTGTGTCCTCACATGGTAGAAAGCAGAGAGAAGAAGCGAGCTCCTTCATGACTCTTACAAGGACACTAATCTCATTCATGGGAGTTCTACCCTCATGACCCCATCTAATCTAATTACTTCTCCCAACAAGTCCACTTCCTCATACATTGGAGAGTGGGGTTTCAACATAGGTATTTGGAAAGGACAAAAATATTCAGTCCATAACAGTCCCCTTTTATGTTTCCTGTACACCAGGCAGTTGTCTGCCTCTGTAGGAAATAGGTTTCCACATTCATTTACTGGTTTAATATCTCTAATGCTTCCTTTCACTAAATCAAGTGTGATAATCTGGTTCCAATGACCTTGTCTCCCAACAGTTTACACTTACAACCAGGTGCAATTGTCTAAAACATATTCTTTATTTTTATTTAAATCACTGTTTTAGAACCAAATGCCTATTTAATATATGCTGATCCCTTTGGCCAGAATCGACCCCTCATTCTTGGTGGACTAAGAAATTCCTATTTGCCCTTGAAAGTCTCCTTGTCTGTGATGTAGTCTCAGAGTCTTAGTTTACTCTTCATTCCTGTTTCTTGCGCAGGACATATCACATTGTTTTGGAATTATCTTTTTATAGATATTCACTGAACTGTAAGTTGTTAGTGTCCATATTTTAGATAGTATTTAAGAATCTGTTCATTTTATTTTAATTTGGGAGATTCTAATCTATTTTTTTTTCATAAAATAATCATTTGAAGATTTTTCAGTGTCTCCAACTGTACCCCTGCTATAATGGATATGCAACAAAAGATTATTGAATGACTCATAAGAGGAAAGTGTTATGGTATTAGAACTAGCTTCATCCTGCAGTTCCATTACATATTCTGTTTAATTTTACACAACTTTCTTGACTTGTTCAAGGTTTAGGTTCATTATCTGTAAAATGAGGATAATAATACTTAGATCATTGTGAGGATTAAGTGAAATAATGATTGTTAAGCACTTGGCTCAATTCCTAGCATATCTTATGCTCTTAATAAATTATTTATATTAAAACTATTGCTATTAATTACAGTTTTGACCTGAGCAAGTCTCACCCTCCATAAACTTTATTTTCTCCTATCTTTTAAAATAAAAAAAACAGGAATAAAGATTCCCATCTTGCCCTTCTTATAAGACTTTAGTAATTATCCAATTAAATATTATATGTTGGAGTACTTTAAATATATAACAAACTGTGTAATTGTTAATAGTAATTGTAATACTTCTAAAGAACTTTAGCTCACTTGGAAGAGGTGAGGATGTGGCTGTAAATAGTCTGTGACTAAAATGGAAGCTGTTTATAAGAACTCAGAATGTTGTCATAGTTGATTCTGTGTCACCCAAGGTTAAGAGTTATAGGTAAAATTAATACAGTCAAAAGTTTCCCCTTAATCATGACTCACATTATAAATCAGTTATTGGATCTTTCACCTGTCCAAATAACTGCCTAATGTAGGTAGAATTATTAGCTGCTGTTCTACCTCAGAGTACACATTTGTACCATCATAATTAGTCTGGCCTGAAGTGATAGAATGATTAAAGGGTATTTCTGTCAAGATTTTGTCATTCAAGATTTAAAAGCAGCCAGTTCTTAGTATCTTTCTCAGGTCACTGAAAAATCTTCAATAATACTAGAATACACAAAGGAACACTTATTTTCCTAAACATTTAGCAAAAATACTAATTATTAAAATATTAAATCATAAATGTCTACTCAAAAGCTGTATCTCCCACAAGACTCATAGCAGTTGGTGATATAATGGAAACTTCTTCCATGAAGGCTTTGCTAACCATTGTGGTCTACATCAAAGCAACAAATGTATTTCCTATCACAGAGTAGATAATTAATATATATTTGATAAATAAATGAAAGACTATATGAATGTTAAGTTTTATGCTTGTGTTATTAAACCTGCAGTACATTCCACTCGGTTTCTCTCTTAATTGCATGCCTTGCAATACAATCGGATCCACTCCAGATGTGTTCAACTAGATGATTTGCAAGCCAAAACAACTTCAGAATGTAAGCCCCAGATTCTTTATCTATGAAATGAGGGTAAATAATCTTGCCCTGCCTACCCCCAAAAGTTTGAGTAGTTCCAATTATATATTGGATGTGAAAATAATTTGCAAAATGAAAGTAATTATTCAGAGATGACTTAAATGTTGGTATTCTTCATTTTTTATTTTTTAGCTTTTCTTATTTTATACACTCTCTGAAAACTGTTTCTTCTCACAGCCTTCATTATCATTTTTAGGGATAAAAATTCTGAAATCTACCTGTGTACCTCATGTCTCTCTTCACGGTCTGGACACCTATATATCATAGTGTGTAAACTATCAAATTTAACATCTCCAGCTGTCTGCTCATCATTTCCTCCATGTATGCTTTTTTTTTTTCTTTCCTTACCTCAGTGAGTGGTATTTTCAACCTTTGGTTACCACAGCCATGAGCCAAGTGTTCCTGATTTCTCCTTCATCCTTACCCCACACATCCAACTATCCATTAATATGGTCCCTCAACTCCCACTTCTCCTCCAGTCCTGTATCACTTTAAAAGTATTTAAAGAATCTTAATAGAAGCTTTAAAGAATCCTAAAGAATCACTGTAATGTCCGTCTCACTGGCTTCCCTAGCTCCTGACATGGCCTTCCCTGATAAGTTCCCCATTCTGTCCCAGAGAGACCTTTATAAATAAATCATGGAGTCTACTCCAGCCTAATGCTTATAAGGACAACCATTGTTCCCAAGACAATCTCCAAACTCAAGCATGGTTTATAAACCCTTTAAAGCAGTTCTTCTCAAATTTATTGTGCATATGTATCACCTAGGCATCTTGTTAAACTGTATTTTCTGATACAGTGTGTCTGGGGTGCAGGTCCAGGACTAGGGTAAGCAAGACACGAAGGTGAACAGTTTAAGGAGACACTTAGGGCAGTGCTAGTGCCAATCCTCTACTTTGCATTAGCCTGAAGCATGTGCCTCCTTCAATTATGGGCCTTAGATGCTGCACCTGTCAAACTGGTGCTGCTGATTTGCTTGTTTTGAGACCACATGGTGAGAAGCAAAACTTTATTGATCACTGCTTATCTACCTATCTTCATCTCTCAGGATTTCTCACTTTGAACCCTACCCTCTAGCCATACAAAATAATTTATATTATTTGGTTCATTTCTGGGTGCATGTTGTTTCTTCTTGAAATTATTTTTACCCTTAACCTTCTTTGTCACTATGACTTCTGCATGTTCTTAGATACTACTTTCTCCAGGATGCCTCCTCTAACTTCAAAACAAGGTTACCTATCCTTTCTCTTTCTACAGCCCCATTTACACCTTCTTTCTTAGCATTTATCTGTTGAGAGTATAATATTCTGTTTAGTTGTCTATTTCTACAAACAAGATTTGTAGATTTTAAAAATGGGCTTATTTATTGTTTCAGGCCAAGCAACAAATATATTTCCTAGCACAGAGTAGACAATTAATATATACTTGATAAATAAATGAAAGACTATATGAATGTTGTTTTATACTTGTGTTATCTTCTTATAAGAAATTGAAAAATCCTATAGCAATGTCTTCTTCTCCTGTCAGTCTCACTTTGCCTTATAGTATATTGTATATCCTCAGTAAATATAATTTCACATCAGTAAAAACAATCAGATGATAGTTTGCCTTTATTGAGGTTTTAATGAATAATTGTTAATGGTGTACGTGCTAGGGGATAGGAATTAGGTGATGGACCACAATAAGCCCTTGCTTTCACAGCATTTATACTTCATATAATTTTGGCATTGAAAAAAATATTTTTTAATAACAAAAAGTTTGAAGATGTGATAATAGAAAAGAACAAGGGCCTATGAGACCTGAACCCAGGGCATTTAATAATTGAAGTTAGTAGGAAGTAGGAGCAATGCAGAAGACAAAAGGGACGAACATGTTGGGCATGGAATAAAGGAAAATTTGAAGCAGACAAAAAGCAGCATGTGGTGGAAAATACTTTGAACTTGGGTTTGAATTCTGGCTCTTGTGAGTTGTGTGACCATAGGTAAATTACTCCATGTCCCTGATTGTCTTATCCTTAGTTTGCAAAGTGATTACAGAATTGCCTACCTAAGCCATTGTGTGGATAAATGATCTTAACTCAGTCAGGCTGCATACTTTAATGCTGGTTGGATCTGAGAGGGCTTAACACTTCTGTATTCCTTTCTACTCTGACATGACATGGCCCCTCCCTATGACTAAGGTGTTTCATCACAGTAGCACAGAGAAGTGCCTTTGGATGCAATGCTCTGGAGGTAATTCAGGAAAGAGGGGAGCCATGCAAGAGGCTGAGAGGAGCAGGGAGAAAAGTCATGAGCAACACTGGGTCACAGAAAGGAGGGCATCCTCTCACAGTCTAATGCATATGGACAGAGGTGTGATGTAGGGCAATTGGGATCTGTCTTCAGTGTTAATTAACCTTTCTCACCCTTACATTGAAACAGACAGTTGTAGTTGTTACTCCCAGGAAGGGGATGTAATTAGAACAGATGGAGAAAATACAGATGAAAAGAAATAGCTCACTTATTCAACTCCAGGGGGCTCATGCTCAGTGATTATGCTTAGTGAAGACAGGGATTTTTTTTTAACTTTGTAATCCAGGTGTTTTTCTCAAGCCCCTGTGGTAAACCAGCTGTTAAGGAGAGAAAGAGAAGGAAAATGGAGAGCTTGTTTGGAATCAAACCTTCTCTTATTTGTCTATTTCTAAAGCCTCGAAGTTTTTGAAATATAGGAGATACTCAATAGATGTTTTAAATGGGTACATGCATAACATCTCCCTGTAAAATTATACAGTCTAAAAACCAAAGAGGACATCAAAGGGCCACAGAATCCTTGTATGCCAGAGCAAGAAGAGCCTTTAGAATCATCCACAATCATCTTATCAGTGGACCCAGAATTTTGGAGAGACAAAAAACTAACCTAAAACCATACAACTGATCGATAGCAAAGCTAGAACTAGAACCCAAATTTATATTAATTTATTATATCACAGTAACTCAGTCACCCCCCCATCAAAACTATGTTTTGACTGTACAATTAAGAAGCAATGGCTGGGGCCCATAGAAACTGTAAATGTGGATAAGAGAACAATCTAGGCAATTTAACCAAGATCACATTGACTACATATTGAAGAACCTTCATCAAACTCAATCTATATGTAGGCTAGCCTGGGAGTTAACATTGGGCAACCAAGGTACTCTGGGGAATGGCTCATGTGGACATGGTATAGGTAAAAGACTTCTGAAGGCAATTAAGCACCTCAATAAGCTCTTTTTTCTCCAGATTTATTGAGGTATAATTCACTAATAAAATTGTATATGTTTAAGGTGTACAGCTTGGTGATTTAAATATACATTGTGAATTATTAACCACAATTAAGCTAACTAACATATCCATCACTTCACATAGTTACCATTTTTTAAAATAATGCTGAGAACACTTAATATTTACCCTCAGCAGATTTCATGTATACACTATTGTTAACTCATCACATAATTATATATTAGATTTCCAGAACTTATTCCTTTATATAACTAAAACTTTGTGCTCCTTGACCAGCGTCTTTTTTAAGGGAGAGTTTTCTTTGATGAGCCTGAACACCATCTTCAGGGTTATAAAAAGTCCAGAGGGCTTCTTTTTAGGGAAATTTCTTCTCTAAAAAACCAAAACCAAAACCAAACAAAAATATCTTGCCTGGTATTTCTATTCATGAGATCAACGTGAGCAAAAGCAAAGTGAGCAAAAAAGCAAAATGTGCCAGGAATTCAGCATTTGTGGAGCAGTGCAGTGGGAATGAAACCAGAAAGATTCTTTGAGAACCATGTTAGTGGAGTCCTTAATGTTGTCTAAGGAATTGGGACTCTATTCCATTATCACAGAGAACACAAGGAAAGGCCTTGAGAAAGGAGACATATTCTTTACAAAGTATAGTTTGAATTAGAGATGGGAGAAAATGGATGTGTGTTGGTGAGTAGAATATTGTAATGATCTTCATTCCTCTAGAACTTTAATTTTCTGTATCAGAATGGAAAGGCATACTTTATGTCCAGACTGAGAGCTCCTCTAACATAATACCCATTCTTTCAAAATTTTAGCTCTTTGATCACGAGTGACATTTATTCTTAAACCACTTATCTTACTTTAATCCAGAAACTGAGGCCACTTCTCCAAAACCAGCTATTCACAATTCCTCTCAGTTCACCAAGGGTGATTTTCAGAGTGTGCTTCAGAACTATGATGGGTCCACCATCAACAGTATTTGTGCCGAGACTCTTTTTCTGCTCAGTAGAATAAGTTCTTCCTACTCCTTTATAGTCTTATGCTCCCTGCTTTTGCCTTTATTTTTCTCTTCCATTACTCTAGAGGGATAAATAAAAGTTTTCTATTCAAAGTAGTTTTGTAAATGTGGCTTTTGCAAATTGCGATTGTTTCTTTATGCCAATGTTCTCAAATGCTGCTTATGTAGAATAATATTTCATGTTCTTTTTTTAAAGAAAAATTGGAGAACGGTTGAAAACACCTTTTACGTAAATTCTAGGTGTCCAAATTAATGGGAAAATTTGAGAGGGCAACAGTGAATGAAAAAGCCCTGATTCCTTTTTCAAAAATTTTCTCTTGCCTTTGAGCTGATAGAGTTCTTTTTTATGCTTCTATTGTTATATAAATTTGTGGTGTTTGTTACAGTTCCTTGTACATTCTCATCATCCCAATTAGATAGTAAACCCATTAAAGGCAGGTGCTGTGTTTTGTTGAAAGAGATCCTTTTTTAGAGGGGCTGCCTAGCTCATAATGATTCTTTTGTCTCTGAGACTCCTGAGTGTGAGACTCAACTGCCATATCTTCATTATGTGTCTGCACACCTCTGGCCACAGTAATTTTATATTGAAATGAAGACCTAACTGCATCAGAAGTCAGATTCTCTCTTCTGGAAGGTGGTAATCTCACAGAGAGACAGATGAACTGTATTGATGATAGTACCAAAAAGACAAGATTGTTCTCCTTTTCCCTAAGTCCTCTGAACTTCCTTGTTCCCCACTTTTGAGTCTTAGTCATTGTAGCTCTGGGTTAAAAGTGGGTTTCGGCCCCGGGCAAGTTCACTATAAATTCGGTGAGACGGAATAATGGCAACGGAACGTTGGTGTTAAAAGGGGGCTCATACCAAGCTTTATCCTTGTGACGGCAGGTCACGTGCTAGAATCTGGTTCCTGCCCCCATCTCAGTCTCTGCCTTGGCTCCAGCCTCTGTATCCCAGGCACTGCCGGTCTTCATGTCTCTGTCTCCCCTCCCTTCTGCTCCTCTCTGCTCTTAGTACTGGGTAGAACTGTTCTTAAAGCAATACTGGCAGTAAACAGCTTATTGCTTACAGATATGCAAGCATGTGCCTGTGCAGTAGACTATGTATGACCTCATCCCACATACACAACAGGTGAGATTAGGATCAAGTGAGAATCCTGGCCATGGAATTTCTATTTTCCCTATAGTCATTCAACTCTTTGGATTTATAGAGATATCCAACGATTCTTTCAAAATCCCTTGTTTTTAAAGTTAGCCAATGTTGCCTGTTGGTACTATAATCGCAAGGATCATATCTAATTTTATCATTGTCTTTTCCATAATTCAGATCTCAGGTATCTAACTGTAGTGACTATTCAAGATAGAAGTTAACTGAATGATCTCAAAAGCAACCATCCAAGCACTGGTTTTTTATTCAGGGTTCAAGTCCTAGAGTGGAAAGTCAAACAAGAACTGAATGTCAGTCGTGATTCCTACTAAAACTCTACCTTACCTAGGACTGGTCACCTCCTTAGACCATTCCTGTCACAGCATTGCAAATGAAGAGATAATATCACATGACCTTTTAGGTTGCTCCCAGGCCTATTAATCCCAGGAGATTACTCCTATTATATGTAAAAATAAATAAATAAAAAACAAGGCTTGACATCAGTTCAAAAATTTTAGGGTGACAAAATGTAAACATTTGGGTGATCATTTATCTAAATGTTCATTTCCATATGTGCAAGTCTTCATATAGCATGAAAGCTAATTATTTATGTTTTTAATATGGTAAAGGCAGAGCTGGGATAGAATCCAAGTCCTGCAGCTTCTAACTCAGTATACTGTCCTTCATCCTATGGTGCTGTTTCAGCTCAGCCACCACATGTGGAAACATCTGTCCAAAAGTCACCCAGACAGTCTTTTCAGATGACGTTCATCAGTCATTTAGAGAGGTTTTTTTTTTTAGTTTTTAAAATATCTTTATTGCCTAAGTAAGACTTAAACCTATGTAGCAGTATTGATTATGTTCAGTAAGTAAAAGTATTTTTTCAGAGAGGTTTTTTTTTTCGTTTTTAAAATATCTTTCATCAGTCATTTAATAAAGCCAACATTCTTTCCAGAGAAGCAATCCTTACCGGTGAGGCTAAAGTTATTACTGTTTTAGGTGACGCACAACACTGACAGAAATCCTGATAAAGAGATGAGATGGTGCGTGGAGCAAATTGCCTCCAAGTGGTCAGAACCATTTTCTGTGAGTTGAGGGGTACAACACGTGGCACAGAAAATTACACCTTTCAGGACTCAATATACAAATGTTTGACTTTGGGTGATAAAAGTGATGTCAGTGGAGGCAGAAAATGTTGGCTCTGCCCTCATTTATTACAGATTACTCAAATATTACAGAGTCACACAGACGACTGGAAGTGACTTCATTTCCCTAGACTTTGCTTGCTTCCTACATAAACCTGGACTTAGTTCGGGGGTTTACCAGCTGTGTTCTGGGGAGGTCTAGGTTCCATAGTAGGGTCTTAGAAGGCACCTTGCGTAAGTCAGTGTAGAGAGAATGTGTAGAGAGAAAGCTGCCCAGAAAGGGCTTCAAGGAGACTCTTCCCCACTTCAATCAGAACAACTATGCTTTGGGGTCATACACACTGGATTCTCTAAAAGAATTTATGTAGGTGTAAAAATAAATGCTTAAAAAACATATTTTTAAAAGTTCTAAAAATAGGACCCTTCCCCTTCTTCCTTTCCTTGCCCCACCTCCTTCACTTTCCTCCCTATCCTAATCTTAATACCAAGGGGAAGACTACAGAAATTGCACACATGTCCACCAGTACATCTCCAGCAAGGGTCTGGAGCAAAGCATTTTTTTTTCCTTCATGAAAAACAAATAGATTTATGCATCTTCAATTACTGATTGAACTTTGCCACAGTGATTCCTCACTATCAGCTTTTTAACTCAAAATTTAACATCTGCAAATCTTTGACAAACTAGCTCCAGGTTCAGTAAAAGACAGCTTTTATTTTTTTAGTCTTCTGATTAGCCAACATTAAAACCTTAAAGTCATATTTGACCTCTATCTTACCTTTAAATTCTGCATATATTTATCCACCCAGCCATCCCAATACTTCTTGTTTTGTTGTTGTTTTTTGGGGGGTAATTTCATACACATCTGCTATTTGATATCTGGTCTTATAATCCTGGTTGGGAGAAGCATCTTATTGGATGCTGAGGTACCGCAAACCTGTCACTGAACACAACCGTTCTAAATCTCTCACTGCTCCACACAGTCAAATCCTCATGGCCAGATTAATCATTCCAGAATGCTGATCCCGATATGTAGTCAATGGTGCTTTGTACATCTAACACCTCTGGATTAGATTTTAAGACTCCCCATACTCTATCCCCATCTTACATATCTACATTTGTTATCCAAAGTCTTTTTTTAATCCAAAGAATTATCTCTGAAATAGTGACTCCTTTATTGTATGAGGAACACATCTATTATTTGGATTCAAATAGAGGTGATCTGATTTGGAGCTCCAGGTGGTGTATTTGATAGGACTCTTGAGTTTTTCAAGAATGAAATGAGTATGTGACACCCACAAAACTTTCCTCGCAGGATGCAAGGAGGGCTAAATAACATGATTAAAGGATTCTGTGAGGGATTAATTAACTTTACATAAAATTGGAAGTTTTCAAAACACATCCTTTAATATACAAGGGCAAATTTCTTGTTTTTACAGTATAATATTGTTGCACCTGTCTAAATCACATGTGGAAGACAACACACTACATTAATTGAGACAGTTTCAATATTTATTCCACACTTCTGTGATAGTCAGAATAACATGTCTTTCAGAGCATCTTCCTTTATTTTAAGGTTTCTATCATTTTATTTATATAGTTATCGGTTCTATGTCACCCTCTCAAACTGTAGTACCTTTCGTCCATTTCAGACTCATCTTTCTGTTTGCCCTTCACAAGGGCTGTGCTCAAATCAAATCCATTGCTTTGCCTTGACAAAACTGCTCTCCTGTGTCATCTTTATAATCATCTTCATATTTCATGAAACCCTGAACTAGACCCCTTGGAATCATCAGCGGCTCCTGTACTGGTCAGGGTTTAGACAGATATATATATACTTCACCAAGTATTTTTAAGAGAGATGTAATATAGGGAATTGATTATACAGGTGCTGAGGAGCCAAAGCAAGGGGAGAGAGAGAGAGAACAGAATTAAGGGATATAAGAATCTGCTATTTTCCTTTAGATTATGAAAGCAGAAAAAAGTCATTGGGATGATTGTAACCTAGATGCTCAGAAGATGCTACACAAAACTGGGGCTCTAGCTACTGAAAAGGGAGGCATTGGCAAGCTTTGACTGGTAGCTCTGAGAAGGTACAATATGAATGTGAAAAGAAGCTGGAGTTTGGGACCAATTGTGCTGCCAGAATAACCTGTCATTTCCGGCAAGAACAGGAAGCAAAATAAGAAGGAACAAGTCCCTTCTGCTTGTCTCCTGACTTACCTTAGTCCTCAGTGACAGAACCTTCCAGGAAACTGGGTACGGAAAAATGTGTAACTTCAGAAGTCCAGTCTCAGCATCAGAACACAAGAATAGAAAGTAGATTTGGAACTCAGAGACAGTATCTTTCATATCCATAGGATCACCAAGTCTTGCAACATCTCCATTTGACACAGTGCTAGATCCTCAACTCATTTCCTGTCTCCACATCCATTGTGCAGGTTATCATCTCTTGTATAGACTGTACAAAGTGGCTGCTAACTTCTGTCTCTATCTTGTTCCTCCAAATCTATCCTTCACACCTATACTCTCATTACTTTTGTAACAAAAAACCATGATCATGTTACAACCTGTTTGAAACCCTTTCAAAATCGCTTATGGTTCCATCTCTGTATTGACACATTTTGCTCTGGGGAATCTGAAATATACCTTGCTCCAACTCCACTTCTTCTAAAAAGATTTATTCCATCTAAAAAGAAAACTGTTTTTCCCGCAAAACTTGATAACATTCTCTATTCTGTCTTTTAGCATTCACTGAGAATCTTTTAGGTGCCAGACATAAAAAAATTCCTATTTTCATTTGCGAGCCTGTTGCCCTTACTAAAATATGAATGCCTTAAGAGAGGGTTTTATGTTTATTTTTTTTGTAACTGCAGTACTCTGCAGAGAAATCTGGCATGCAGTAGATGCTACAAGCTTATTATTGAATGAATGATAAATATGTATATCTAATAAAAAAATTTCAAACTATTTGTTTTCTTGTCCTGTTAGGTTTGTACACTATTCACACAGAAGTTTCCAAAAGATCTGAATCAATACTCCTTAAAGAAGAGGCCCTGAGGCCCAGAGCACACATAACATCAGGGCCACAGGCAAGCAGTGAGGCAGATGCTACACTGGTTCACAAGTTTGAACTTGAGTTATACCACCTCAGTGAATTTTGGGAGAAAACTCAAGCTAAAGCAAGGGGATGGTTTACCGGCATAGCCTACCCTTGTTACCGGTCTCTCTTCTCAGAAACCTGAAATTAGTTCTTCCCTCCCTGGAACCCCTGCCTCCTCTACATTTCCACATCCTCATTTTTAAACACTGCTCTTCTGGAGTAACATAGTGCAGTTCCAGCTGCAGGCACTAAATCATTGCTGTACTTTGGACATATGCTGTAGAAGGGAGTCCTGTGATGAATGGGGCTGTCCGTATTTGCATTGGGTGTGCAACAGCTGTGGGGATCGTCCTGTGCAATGAGTATTCTAGGCAAACTTGGCATGTCCCCACCCCACCGCCACCTCCCCCACCTCCTCCTTGCCCAGTGACAGTGACAGATTGGCCACTTATGAGGAGAAGTGGCCATTAAAACAAAGGAATCATAGTGCCCTCTCTTGTAGAAGCATATGCGTACACACACTCACAGGACTCTCTCTCACACACACACACAAAACCTTTACTCTCAGTCAATGCTGTCTTCTTTTGGCAATTTCATTTTTCCCTAGATAACCTTGCAAACAACAAAACTGCTCAGATGGAGGCAGGTGGTGGTGGAGAAGCAATCTCTGTCTTAAAAAAAATCTTGTATGGGCTTTCAGAGACATACTGCATTGGTCAATCCCAGACTTACTGCCCAAGGCAAATTGTGTCAAATACAGGTCATGCTAAAGCCCCATGTCGCCAGGGCGTTTTGCCTGTAGACAATTTACCTTCCTGACAGGGTTGACTTGAGTTCTAGTGCTAAAGAAAGAGAAGAGGGAAAGGGGGTATACAGATAGCAAAGATATGTCACGTTTATGTAGTTCTTTACAGTTTATTATGCATGCAATCCACTGATAAGCTTTTCAAACCTGAGGGACAAGAGAGAGAGAGGGCGTACATGCATGTGTGTGTGTGGAGAGAGGCAGAGATTGTTTTTGTTTGTTTGTTTGGTAACAAAAGGCTGAGCAAGTTGCCCTAATTCAGTTAGCTAGGATCTTTTAGATGCCGAACATGCATCTGGTCTTCAGGCTTTTAGTCTTGTATACTTTTAATTTCACTATTTGCCATGTGAACTAGACCAGAGAAAGATTGCCATCTGACCATATATCTTTTATATATCTTTTTGGGACTAGAAGTTCTTATAAGTTTTGATGAGTAGACATTAAGACGTGAGATCTCCCTCATGATCATAATGACCTATGAGAAAATTGCATGCTTTATTCCACCCCATATTCTGTCTGAGTAGGTAACCAAAGAATCACTGGTTTGACAAGAACCATTCCAAGTTTCCAGATTAGTTATCAAGAATTTTTAAATTTCTTATTAGAGCACATAATTGAATTGCTAATCTTAGGTTTCTCCTTCATATGTTTCAACCTGTTCAGGGACATTTTCTGTAATATGTAGCAAAGAGGCTACAGAAACTATTATCATTGTTTCCAAACTCTACTCCATAAAATCCTAGTAGGTCACTGAGGCCTTGCAGGGTTCCAAGGCAGCTGGGAGCTCGGAGGAACACAGAGCTGATTGGAGCAGCTTCCCCATCCCCTTATGCTCCCACATAAGATTTTGTTTGAGCAAAGTGTTCCAAATCTCATCCCCCCAAAATGCTGGAAACCACTTAATGGATTTTAACTTTCAGTTCTCTACTAGAATTCCGTTTTTGAGAAAATTATTATAGATTCCAGAGCTTCCTTTCCCAGCAGTAAAAAGAAGATACAATAATCCCAACATCAGAGAGTTGGCACTAAGGATCAAGTGCTAAATCATCTTTGGGAAAACACTTTATAAATTAGAAAACATTTCAGAAAACCAAGAAGATGTTAATAGTATTACATTTGTTCTAAAACAACCTCTTTTACTCTTGGTTTACCCAACCAAAGACAAGACCATCAGGACCTGTTCTGGGACTCTGTGAAGCAGCCATACCCACCCACTTGATTCACTGCAGAGCCGGCATCCATACCTATCGTGAAACTTAGTAAAACATGGGAGAATGCAGAGTTAGGGGGGTGGTTAATTTATCTGCATAAAATTATTATGAGGACCATGTGATAGATACAACAAACACAAAGATTTTGTTATTAGATAGTGATTAAAAATTTGTCTTTTCATTTGCTTTTGTTGTTTTTCCCCCCAAAATGCATTTTGTTTTTAATATGTGGTACATAAAATAAAATGCAGAAATCTTGGTGTGCAGCTTGATGAATTTTGATATGTGTATACACTCACGCACCATCGCCCAGATCAAGACATCAGACATTCTCCCTAATTTGTTCTTTCTTTTTTCCCCCCTTCATGTGTTTCATTTGTTTTTGTGTTATTTTGGTAGGAATTGTGTGACAGGAAGCTAGGCGGTATGACTAACGTGCAAAAAGAAAGAAAAAAAGGGCTGTGGAGGGATTCCATCATCCAGTAGCTTTGGGAAAAACTGGAGTTGGTGGTTTTTTCATGGCAAGAGTTTTCATACTTTAATGTTACTGATATCAAAGGAGACATTTTATGCAGCATCTCCCAAACCTGCTTGACATTGGAACTCATGTCTGCTGGATGTCTCTGTAGTGGCAGTGTCCTATAGAACTTTCTGTGATGACAGACATGCCAATATCCGCTCTAACCGGTATGGCGACCACTAGCCACGTGTGGCTCTCAGACCCTTGAAAAGAGGCCCATGTAACTAAGAAACTGAGTTTAAATTGTATTCAAATCAATTAATTTCTACTTTAAATAAGCACACATGGCTAGTGGTATATCACTGAACAGCACAGATCTAGAGGCTGGCATTTCAGAAACACTGGAAAATGCTGTCGCAGTACTAACAGCTGGGCAAACTGTCAGAAGCTGGCAGGGCCTGAGGAAGCAGGTGGGGAAGATCTCCCTGCTCTGCTCAGAAGAGGAAGAGTCATGAATAACAGCTACTAACCTAGGTGGGTTTACTGAAAAGCTGGTGATGCTGAAGTTTCAGTGCAGTTCCTATGCACGGTTCCATCTAAAGTCCTGGGCATTTGTCACACAGTCATACAGTAAAATTTTCAATAGCAAAGTGTGTTAATCATAATTGATTAAAACAGCCCTCTCGACTATAAATTCCATTACATAATGTTTTCTCTTGTATTGGTTGGTGATTTTGAAAGCTATGAACATTTTTGGTGTCTGGATAATGAGAAGTTGAGTTGGTGATACACAGTGCTCAGGTCTAAGTGAAATATATTTACATGGTTGACAGTCCCAGTCCCTTTTGTGTATGTACGAGTTATTTCTAGTCATTCCAGTGTAGGAATGGCTTTCAATAATATTCCTAATGTTAAAAGCTGAAAAAAATGTAAGAAAATCTGCAATGCTTTAAAATCCCACAACTCATATATGAAACAAACTCTAAATATTTTCCCAAATTTGACCACAATCTTAAAAGTTTACATGATATTACCATAATTAGTGAAGCCCAAAGAAACTTCTCTCAATTATCTTTTAATGGAAAATAAATTTTAAGCCACATTATTAAAGAAAAGATTAAATGACCTTTTATTTGGGGGAATATTACAAAAGCATTGTCACAGAAAGAGACAATCAAATGAAGCCAAAAGAAAAAAAATAGTTATGGAAAAACTTATTACAGAAATATGTCAGAAAGTTAATTATTTTGTAAAAATAATTACATTGCTTTCTGGATTTGGGGACTCTTCAAAAATTTGAGTTTATTATGAGGTCTTTTCCTTTCTAACAAAATATTACTTTAAAATTCTTTGTAATTTCTTACTCTTGTAAAGCAGGCCCCTGAAATTCTGTAATTTTTAGTATCTATAAATAAAATCTAGATAAATCTATAGATACCATTAAAAAAAATGTCTAATTGTATGCCAGGTATCAGTTAGCTCATATTGCATGTATTATCGCTGAGTCTTTCCAGTAGCCCTATGAAGGACGTCTTACTATACCTCAATCTTCAGGATGAGGAACTGAGTCATAGATAATGCCTAAATTTGCAGAGCTAGTGAGCAGAACTGAAACTCTAATCTGCAAAGACTTGTCCTTCTGGTTTGGAAGCAGAAGGTAGCAGCAAACTATTCCCTCTTTGGAACTGTTTTTCCCCAAAACCCCACAAATGACAAAATTAGCACATTTATAAAAGTTATGAGAAATATGTGGAAAGTAAAGAGTGCAGAAGAATTCAATTCCAGAGAGCAGAAAGGCTCCTCTAGGCTAGTAGAATTCCTTGGGGGCATTTCGTGAGTCGAGGCACAAGCTGGAGATGATGCTGGTAACAGGCAGAGAGACTCTTCTGAGAAAAGAAAAATACAGTGTAACTTTTGACCGCTCTGTGGGCTAGTTTGAGGGATTAGAATCTGGAGGTGTCCCAGATGCTGGGCTGATTTTCCCCACGGGTTCTGTTGAGTGCTGTCTTGGGAAGGGAATGCAAACTGAGGCCAGAGAAACAGGGTGAAATACCACATGGTCTTGCAGTGCTTAAATCACAGTATTGTATATTGTTGTGTATTGTTTGTTGTTCATTCTAACTGCTCTTGTGTGATCATAAACAATTTATTTCCTACCTTTCTAGGAGCATTTGAATGGGCTCTGATTTTTGGCCATCGTAATAGTTTGACTGTGAACTTCAAATTGTGTGTCTGGTGAATACATTAGAAATGTGTGGAATTAATTGCTGGGCTACAGGGAGATACACATAGTCATTCCACCAAAGAGCAGCAGGAGGGAACAGTTTTTAATTTTTTTTTAATCTTTGCTGTAAACTTTTCAGTGTCACTGAGGCACAGTTAAGTTATAACTATAAAATTGACCTCTTTTTATATCTATGAGTAGACAGAGAGGGGAATTTCATATGGAGAAAATAATATTAAAGAGAAAAAAGAAGAAGATACAGAGACAAGAGAAAAGAGAAGTGAAGAAAAAAAGAGCAACAAAGATTATGTTAATTCTAGAGAAATAGAGAATAAGTGGAGACATGGAGGTTTTGATTTTGGAATGCATCAGTGCATACTTAGGTGCACAGTTTTTTTCCTACTCAGGCCAAGAAAACATATTTCTGGAAAGATACCATTGTCTACTTTGTGTATTTTTTTTTCTTAAATTAGTTGGTGCTTTTGATGTATTGAACATGTTCTTTTAAGTGTGTTGACAGTCAAAGAGAATGTTCATTGGAAATAATTTTTTATTTCAAGTATTAGAAGTAAATAAATGTCAGAGTCTCTGCAAGACAGGGAGAGGAGAAAAAGAAAAGCAGGGAGACACACATACACACACACATATACAGACATATTAAAGAAAAAGACTTTTACAGAATTACAGATTAGGATGGGGGCAGGGTATGCATTCCTGTGTTGCTTGGTAGAGGCTGAAACCCCATCTTGTAGCCTGCTTTGCAACATGGCTGGCTTTATGATGCATATATCAACATTTACTTTTAATACTTCTCCCTTTTGAACTCTTACTATCTAGTATTTAGCTGCTTTTTGTCCAATCCTAGAGTATCAGTGCCTAGAAAAAATTGTAAAGATTATTTATCCTAAACCTTCACTTATGAGAAAGGCTGAACCCCACAAAAGGAACATGATTTGCTGAGATAGCCCACAGACATGGTCTCCATAGTTTTCTTCCCAGTAGGATACATACATAAGGGATTTCTGTTGCCTTATTAATTTTCGATTGCATTGCATTTAACCTTGTTTTCTCTTCTCCTCCTGGTCCAAAGTGGGATGTACTCTTGGACACAGAGGCATATGTTCTTGCTGCTTTTATTGATTAGGAAAATTATCTGGAATTCAGACAAGAAAAATGTTCAAATAGAATTATAAAATCAAAATAGAATAATATTCAGAAAAAAGATATAGAGTTGAGAGATCTTGTTGTCTTCATGTTAGAGATGGAAAAGCTGAGTCTTATAGGGTTCAAACATATTGGCCAAGTTCACATACATGATGAGAGTCATAGCCTGGGTAGAATTCAAGTCATTTTACTCCCAAGAAGTTTGGTATAGCTAATTATGAATTATGAATTCAGGACTGTCTGGTGCAGTAGAGGAAACACAGATCTTGGCTTCTACCCTCAAAGAACTTAGAAGTGAGGTAGGTACCTTAGATATGGCATTTTCATTGGAAGTCTTATTTGATCTTCGTAAGTGGCAGACACCACCTGAAAGAGTGGGGAAAGAAGAACATCAATGCACTTCTTTTGTGTGTGTGTGTCTGTGAAGGGAAGATAGTTCAGCCAAACTATTAAGTATCCACTTCATGCAGACATGCAGTAAACAAAGACCAGGCATGGGGAGAGTGAGACAGATACCATTTATGATCTGGTGGGAGACAAGAACAAAGATAGCTTTTGAGAGAGATGTGGAAGCTAGAAAGAAAAGAAAAAAAATTACAAAGTAAATCTAAGTAAGTAGAGGGTAATAATCCAGGGGTTCTTGGAGGTAGACTAAAGATAATGAGGGGCAAAAATAAGATGATTTTAGAAGAAGGGAAATCTCAAGAGGGAAACCTTAAGAGGTGTTGTATATTGATGAGGAATGAGAGCAAAGGATAATTCTTTCCTCCCTTGCTCACCGATTCCATGTTACTATGCTGTGTACGTACATAAAATGGTCTCTTTTTCATTCCCTTCTCTGTGGGTTTCATTTCTAGTCACACTCTCAGCTGGTTAATTCTCTTCTGAGATCAGAGATTAGATACAGTCTGGATTTATTGCTGGAAGACATAAAAAAAAACACAAAAAACTATTCCTCTCAAGGATTTAAATGATTAAATATCCCACCACAAAAATACTTTTAACTTCTCACATAGAATTTCACTTGCCTTCAGATACCAAGGCTGGTGATACCCCAGGGCTCTGAGTCATAGGCAGCAAGGACAGAACACAGGGGGATGGAGATAAAGACCAGGAATGAAAAACAGGGATGGATTTTAAAATGGAGTAGGGAGAGGCTGTAAGGGGGAAAGGATGAAGACAAGGATAGAAGAGAAAATAAGGAGGAGACGTGAGTAGCATTGAAGAGGCACTGGTTCTGGTAGCTTTGGACTGGAATTGGGAGGATTAAACCAGTCAAACATGGAACAAAAGCAAAGAATACAGGAGAAAAAGGCCTTAACCATCTTGCTTAATCCACTCCATCATTCACCTTTGATTTTCATTTTAACTTCTAAGAACATTCCGTTCTTTATGCCACAAAATCCTAAAACTGGAGCCCATGGAATGGCCCTTGTGAAAGAGCACTTGCTCCAGAGGTTGCATGCTGCAATCTCGTGGTTCCATTCATATTTTCTTAGGCTGAAAACCTCACTTGTGTTTTGTTTAGCCATTGCATTTTGCATACAGATCAGGAATTCAGACTTCTCTTGAAAACATCAAAAGATCTAGTAAAACTTGATTTTCATACTTATACATAGTTGAAGTCAAGTACCAACCATCCCCCTTCAGACAGGGTAGGAACCTCCTGGTTCTCCCACTATCCCCACCTAGCCTTCATACTGGCTACTTTGTCCCTAGGAGGCATTTGAGTAGGCTACTTAGGATTTGGTTCAATCTTTCTACACTCCTGTTGTTCCACCTCCCCACACAAACCCACATGTGTATTATATGCATTAGAACATAGAGGCCAACGCAATCAGGATTTTGCCCAAGGCCAAGTCGCTCGTTTCTGGCAGAGACCAAAACAGAGAGTTCAGCATTCTTTCCACTGTCTTAGTGTCAAAGTGTAGTTGAAGCCCTTTGTGATGAGTGCTTTCCGCACACTAGGGCACCTGTCACAGCTCTGCTTATCATGCCAGTTACAAACTCATCCATCTTGGATCCTCAGCCTCAACCTTCACATTTCAAAATCATCTCAGAGTTAGGAGGGGTCTCACGGTTTACCTAGGCCTTCCCTCACATTTCACAATTAAAGAACCTGAGGTTTCTATTGTTTACTCAATGAGAGAACTGATGTCCAAGTCCAATTCTCCCTCCTACCCATCCCTTGCTGTTTATAGTTAAACACAGGGTTCAAATCCCCAGGACCCTTCAGGGATTGCATTTGACCTTACTTCCTCTTCATGCTGCTTCCCAGGTCTGAGACCCAAACATTTCCAGAGAACTCAGGCATTTCGCTTGTCAGGTTTTTCAGTACATGTCTATACCTTTGCTGATATTTGTTGTTGTTTCTCAATCCTTTATTGCCCTTTGTTCCAGTCTCCAGCTGTCTGCTGCCTACCCTGTTTTCCTCCCTCTTTCTATTCCATTAGATTTAATTTTACCATAATTTCCTCCCAAGTTCTCTAACTTAATCTCATGCTGACTTTGTCACAATGTTATTTTCCTTGACCCTTCACTGTAGCACTTACCATCTGTCCTGAGAATTCAAATGATTCTTTCTACAGTTGACCCTTGAACAATATGAGTTTGAACTAAGCAGGTCCTCTTATACGCAGATATATTTCAATAAATATATTGGAAAAATTTGGGGGGATTTGTGACAATTTGAAAAAACATTTTCTTTTTTCTAGCTTACTTTGTTGTAAGACTAGTGTATAATACACATAGCATACAATATTTGTGTTAATCAACTATTTATGTTATTGATAATGATTCTGGTCAATGGTAGGCTATTGGTGTTCTGGGGGAATCAAAAGTCATACTCCGCTTTTCTACTTAAAACCCCTAAGCACTGTCTTGTTCAAGCATCAGCTGTTTTTCTTGTTGCTCTATCTGACTCTCAGGATCCCTCTGTCTCTCTTTCCCCACTTCTTTCTCTCCTTCTCTCTAGTTCTAGTGCTTTCTGCATCTCTCTTTCTTCTCTCTGGCTTTTTCTTTTCTCTCTGGCTCTTTCTTCTTTTTTCTCTTTGCCTACATTTCTCTTTCTCATCATTTATTTAATTCTCTTGTATTTTTTTGTTATAAACACTATATTGCCTCCTTCCCCACCCCCTCTTTCTTCTCTATGAAGTTTCAAGATGGAATAGGTTCCAGATTGGGGAAGAGCAGTAGAAAAATACATACTCTCAGCTCCAATCTTCACTCCCCATGTGAGGTATGAAGGAGCATCTGCCCTGCAAAACAGTGCATATTCCCCCCAGATTCTCCCCCCTTGGGGATAGATGTTGCCCTTTCTCCCTTCAGACTATGAGCAGCATATGAAGGAGATTCAAGGAACATGGAATGGAGTTTATTGCCTGTGTGGTCTCAAAACCTTGGGAGAAATCTATTATAATGTAACTTCTGGTAGACCAGGGACTCTTTCCATCCTTGCAAATCATGTTGCCTGAATAAAATAATGGAGAAATATTAGGCTAGAGAGATAATGAGTAGATTATGAATAAAAATGAGTGTGAAATGTTTTACCAGACAAAAATCACTGCATTATTTTTTCTATTCTGTCCTTTTTAGATTTTAACAAATCAATTTCCACTCTGTAAAAAAGAATAGGAAGAATAAAAAGACACTAAGAGAAAGAGGAAAAAATTACAGGGATTTGCTAGTGGGCCTTGAAGAGTTAATTTAGGGAATAAACAAAAATCAACATATCAAAATAGGAATTAGATTATTATTGCCTATCTTTTTTTTTAATCTCCTCATGTGTGGACACTCAGTAATTAGTCTAATCAGATCTTTTCCAAGTATAAGATTCTAGGATGCCATCATTATCATAATTATATCTGAAGAGCAATTCAGAGTTTAGGAAAGGCTTCTCACTTATTCTGTTTTATTTTACTCATGACCATCATCCTAATGATAAGGTTAAATGTAAAAGGGGAAGGCTCCATTCTATCTCCAAAGCTTGAATCTGCGGGCCATTCCTTTACGAGGCCCCTTGCTACTAGGAGGAGGTTGACAAGATGACAGAGCAGTTTCTGACTTCAGCACTCCAAACCTAGAAGGTGAAATCATATGTAAACGAACCTGTGGAAAGTTTGTAAACTGTCCTATGCCCCTCAGGCCCCAGCTAGCTGGAACTTAGCTTTCTAAGACACTTCAAAGAATATTTTGGTGCATAATGATCATATCCACTGTCATTTATAAAAACTGAGAATTTTCTAGGCACACATATTATGTTTTCATTTTTCATTCAAGGTTTTAATATTACCATATTTATGTATGTGGAAATAGAGGTTCAGGCAGGTTAATTGATTTGCTAGGGTCATACTCCCAATAACTAGTGGCATTTAAGTTCAAACCCTGCTCAAAATTCATTGTTTTCCACCATTCCACCATAATACCACACTGCCTGCCTTTCAGGAAATGAGTGGAGGAGAAAAGGTAAAAACATGACCTCATTTCAGATGATTTTGTGTTTTTTCTTTAACCGGTCATTTTTCTTGTCTTCCATAAACAATTTGTCAGCAGATGTTAAGAGTCATTCAGCAAATGAATAAAAGAATAATATCTTTTACTGAGATTATTTATTCTGGAAGTGATGGACTGGTTCTTCCCCATGGCCTCTTTACGTTGGAAAATTTCAGGTAGATTTTGGGAAGGATGTGTTGAATGTGTTTTACAGGAAAAAAAATCCACTTATCAAGTCATCCTCATCCTATCAGGGCACCTGCTGGATTGCAGTCAAATTGCCAATGAATAATTAAAAGCTAATTTCCATAAAGTGATTTGCCATCTTTTATTGGTTCCTGAATCACCCTCAGATGAGCTAATCCTTAGAGGGATGTTGGCTCGCTTCACTTTGTTTGAAGCCACCCACAATGGCAAACAGGAGTCCCATGTCCAGAAAAGGGAATGCAGGTGCAAGACTCAAATCATATTGCTGGTTACTGGGGAAGTAGGCCCTCTGGAGCTTACTGAACTGATCAGAGCACAGGAGGTGGTAGCAATACACAAGGACATGAGCCTCATTGGACCTCTGGTAGATGCTAAAAGGCACCTTTGTGAGAACTTGCTTTGTGTTTTTTAAACCATAGATACTCCAAAGAGCTGTGAAGATAAGGGGGCCCTTTCTGACCCCATTCTTCAACTGTGTCCACTCTGTCAAAACTGGAGGAGACCTTAAGTTAAACTGATTTGGTAAATTTTCAAGTTACTTTGAGGTGCAGAATACTGGTGTTCTTTTAAACAAAAGTTCATTCAGAATCTAGCTATGTGAGATTGGAGGTATGATTGGAGCTTCTTTAGCTAAGTAGGCTGAGCAGCTTTTTTTTTTTGAGGCCAATTTGTAAATATTTATCATATTTAAATGTGTGTATTCTTTGACACAACAATTCTGCTAGTATTCTAGCCTCTAGCAAAGCCCACATCTGCACAAACCATCGTGCACAAGCATGGTCTTTACAGTGTGTTTGTAATATCAAGAAAGGGAGACAGCTTGTTGACAGAAGAAAATCCAAATAAATTGTGCAATTTTTAAAACAAATTTGCAAAGTTTTATATGTGCTAATATCAGAAGATATCTAATATCAACTGCTCTTAAACCAGTTTCATAATATAGATAATGCCCTATTACAAAAATCTCTTCTAAAACTCTCACTCATATATATATATAAATATGTGTATACAAAAATATGTGCATATTTACATGACACAAACACATGCACACTCATAGGTATTGAACATTGTTACCTATGGAGAGAAATATAGTTTAAAGCAGCTCACTGAATTCAATATGAATTCAGACTCTACATCTCTGTGACACAGATCTGGAGTTTTGATTAACTGCTGATTTCCTCTACCCACTTAATAGCCCTAAAAATTTCTTCCTGATTCTTAGACTATGGTAAGTAGAGTCCTCCTAATCCCCTTCCACCAATAAAGAGAAGCCATATGCAAATTGCATTGTTATGTAATGTCCCAGCTCCAGCTTACTACCCCTTATTCAAACTTCACCATGCTACTTCTTCTTTCCCATATGGATGGTAAACCCTGATTCCCAATCTTTAGAATCTGCATAAGCACGCTCAACCCTACCCTAGGGAAAAGGGCCTTGCTTGTTTACTGCATTGGTTTTAAGTTATTTCTTTGTATTTACCACCTAAGTATTTCTCCTTTTTTCTGCCCTCAAATCCTGCTAAATACTTAAAACATTTTTTGTTATTCTTTTTTCTAGTACTTCTCCATTTCCTTAGATGAAAGGAGGATCTATGCTCAGTCCATCCTATTGACAGAAATGCTTTATTTCCTCTGTAACTGGGGAGTAATTTAAAAATTGAAAGTAGGAATCAATTAATCTTCCCCTAGCTTCCTGAGGTTCTTTCCTGTAATCCTCAGGTTCCAAGTTATAATTATAATTATATAATAGTTAATAATATTAATGGTTTATCAAGTACCAATAACTTTTTCTAAGTAATTTATGTATATTGATTCATTTATTCTTCATAACCCTAAGTGGTAATTACTATCAATATCATCCCCATTTACTGATGAGGAAACTGTGGCACAAAGAATTCAAGAAACTCGTTCAAGATCACACACTGTGTTTGAAGCAGAACTGGAATTTGAAGACCAGAAGTCCCAGCTATTAATCACCATGCTAGACTGCCACTCAAGTAAATTGAAAATAATTGTTACAGTTCACCCCACTTACCTCCCATGCTGATATTGGTAATGAGGCATAGAAGTTCACCAGAAAATATGAAATTCTTGGAATCTGAGCAACCAGAGTTAATGGGCACAAAGGATAGTACCCTCTAGAACTTCACATTGCATCTGGAGCCCATGCCATACCCGACACCACACAAAACTCAGGGCTGCTTTTGATTTTGGATCACTTTTAGCAATTTTATGGAACCTCTAGGGTTCCCATGTCAGGTAGGTAAGTAGGTAGAGGGGTAGGTGAATAGGAATGTATAGAGAAAACTGGGAGGGACGTGCCAATAAAACACATATGGGTAACAAAGGGTGCTGAAATTTTTGTTCTGTAATGTGAATAGAGAAAAGGAAGATAGTAAATGAAGAATCTTTAACTCTATTGGTCAAGCAGGATGTCCAGAATATGTTTGTCAAAACCAGTTCCCAGTTTCATTACTGGCAAGCTTTCCTGAAAAATGGGAGACCATTCTGAATGTTGTCAGTGGACTGAGAAATGGCTCAGGGTGAAAATATAAATGAGATTTGGATGGGAGGGTAATGTGGCCACAATATTTCACCTGTAAAAAACCTGGGGAAAAAAAGAAATGTCTTTCTAGATCAAAATATTACTAGAAAAATAAGATAAACTTGTACTAACTTAGAAAGAGATGAGACTATGGTGGTACCCTAAAGACTTTGAATAACTAGTTCATTTACAATGTTTTGTAAGCTCAAGAGCATTTATTGATAATTGGTAGAAATAATTAATAGTATCTGAAGCAAAACTCTAATCACCAATGTTGTGCCTTTCAAACTACATAGTGATCACAAGGACATTATTTTTAGGATTGATATACAAAGGAGATATTTATTTGGGGCTTCTTAAGTCTTACTGTGTATTGTTATATTGAGAATGAGCAAGGGTGAAGTGAAACAAAAAAATATCTTGCCTCCATGCTACCTACCCCATGTAATGCTTAGCTAGCACTGAAAAACAAGAGCTTGGAGAGGAAGAAAACATCTTCTGTTGCTAACACAATCGAAGATTGTGCCTGGACTTTGATGTTCCAGAATATATGTCTTTATATAGAAAAGCACTGCCCAACACAACTTTCTGCACTGATAGGATTTTTCTCTATTTGTGCCATCCAAATAAGATGGACACTAGTCACTGGCTACTGATCACTTGAAATATAGCTAGAGTGGATTGGGTAACTGATTTTTTGAGTTTTCATTAATTTACATTTAAGTAGCCACACAGTTTCACTAGCTGCTTTGGTGGACATGCAGATCTAGAAGTCAGTGTTTTCCAATGGTCAGGCTGCAGTTGAATCTAAGAGGGGAGATAAATGCTAATTCTGGGGCTCAGACTTACAAGTGGGTATGGCTCTGGGGATACTCTTTATTTCTGTTTGGGGGTACACTTTATTTCTGTTCACACAGACTCTCAAGTGATGTCTATCCTTTTATCTACATATAAAACGTCACCTTCCTCTTGGATTAATAGGAAATCATTGAGGCCACAACTCTTGGTCTACTAATGTCAACAGAATCCATTTCATTTTTGCTCATATAATGAAACATTATTAGGAATCTGAATCCGCTTACCCCTGAAACCCTCTCTGTTCTCAGTAATTTATGTCTGAAAGAAAAGAGAAAAAGAACTTGCGAGCTCTTACTACAGAGTAGCACAGGTGTAATTCCACCTTCAGAACCTGTCTTTTAGGTCAAAGCATTATACTCCTGAAAATGTTTTTGAAATATAAGAATGTTACCTAATGAAATGAACACATATAATAAAGAGATTCATTGAAACCTTAGCATTAATTTATCAGGTTAGCTAGTCACCTGGGATATAGGACTAGTAAATTGCTCTAAGTACCTCTGGGTCACTTCCAAAATGTTAGTGGGAAAAGGGAATTTAAAGTTGATTAAGTCTGAAGCTTTCCTTTTACAAGTGGGGAAACTGAGGTTCAGAGAAAATTGACTTGTCCAGACCAGAGTCAGATAGGGGTGGCAGCTGTGGTGAAATGTAGGTTTCCTAAACTCTAGCCTAATCCTTTTTCTAATGCACTTACAGTCTCCCTCAGGAATATCCCCGCTCTAACAGCAAATAAATTTTATATGGATGTGCACATTTTTATTAGTTGTTAGTGGAATTTGGAGCTCTGTGTGCTAAGAAGGATCTGCGCTGCATCTGAACCCTATGGGAAAGAATCCATGACTCCATAATTTATTGGGGATATCTTTCAGGTGAGTGAGAGAAATGGCTCACGTATCAGGTGTTTACCATCCGTGTTTTCAAGTGTCTGTTGGTGTCCCTTGGGAAACAGGAAACTTAGGGCCAGTAAAAGCCATAAAGTAATGAATGAAGGGAAGATTAGTTTCCATCTTCTGGCGATATGTTTTAGGGATAACACCGAAAAGAAAAACAGTACATGTCTGGAATAAGGAAACATGGGTTCAACTCTCAGGTCTAACCTGCATTTCCTGTGTTTATTGAAGACTTATTTTCCTTCTCTGAAGTCCAAATTCTTCTTTTGAAGAACAGCAAAAACAAAACCTACTTCTCAAATTTGCTGTGAGAATTGCATGAGATTGATGGATGTAACCCATCCATCAGGGCACAGCATGTTATAGGTACCTAAAAGAGTCTTTCTTCTTTCTCATGTGAGGGTCTGCATTCGTCCCTAAGCTCCCTAAACATGGGATTTGCCATGAAATAATGTCCCAAGCCTACTCACCTCCACCCACCATCATAGAGCACCCATGGGGACATAAACAGAGAACTGTCAAGATCTTTATAAAGTCCTAACCTAGAACAAATAAAACAAAAAATACATACAGGACATTTTCAATTTGTACAATATAAAAACTAAAATTCTCTGTGTCCCCTGAGTCTCACCTTTATGGCATTTTTGGATCTGGATAAGGTTGGCATCTCCTAGCTCCTTGTTCACCATCTGCCCTCCATGTTGTGCTCCTTGATGTAGTGTTATTGATCTCTTATCAACTCTGAATCCTCACTTGAGCATCAGCTCTGTTATTCACCTATTTATTATTTTCAAAAACTTTAAGTCCTTCACTCTATGCTTTAGTGATGGGAATATAATGGTGGTCAGTCCCATGGTCCCAAAGCTCTTGAAACTTATCCAGTGAGGAAGAAAAGGAATTCAATGATCTTGGAGAACACTAACACATCCTCACCTGTGTTCTTGGTTCTTTGGGGTACTGAAAATTACTCCTCTGAATCACCCCAACTAGAGTGGATGGGCAAGAACAATCTTCCCCACTTTATTTTCATACATCATAATCTCTCCTCTTGCACACTGCCATCTTTCCCTTTTATTTTTTATGTACAGTCCTCATGGTTGTCTTGCTAGGCTTTCTTTCTAAAAATCCATACTTGTCTTTCCAAGATGTTTCCAGTGCTGTAAAGCATCAGCTGTGGTTATGTCATTGGCTCACTCATCAGAGCTCAGCCTAATTATAGACATGTTGTATGGGATTCTCTGTCTTGATCAGATCATCGAAGGTGACTCATTACTCAGATATGGAAGGAGGCGGAGCATTGTGGTGGTGATCTCCTCCGATAAGCCTGACAGAGGGTGAAGGATGTCTTAGTGGGGGGTGTGGGAGGGGGATTTTCTGGAGGCTGGCTGGTCCTAGACAAGGCTAGAAAGAGTGGCATTCCATTGATGAGATGTCCGAGAACGAAGATAAACTGTGTCTAAAATGAAAATTTGTGGCATTATAGTAATTGATTTTCACAGAACATCCAAAAAACATGTTCTCCTTTGTAAAGGAAGGTTCACCTGGGCTGTGTTTGCGGGCCAGCACCATCACAGCTTTATTTAGATGTGTGTGAAGGAGCCATCTGTTCCAGCTTGCGGGAGGGCCAGGTCTGCCTCACAGGCCCCTGTAGGTCCAATCACAGCACCTGATGCAAAAGTTTCCTGATGTGATACTTGACTGAAAGCTAATGACAGGGAACACTTCATTTTTCAGTGTGCTTTTTCTCAGGAGCAAGTGTGCCCTTTGGTGATTGCTTTTCTCCTCCCTGCAGCTCATAAAAACAGCATGAAAAGCAGAAGACCTGGGAAACGAGGACAGTTCTCCATTTATTCTTTCTTGTTGTTATTCTTTTGTCTGTTCAATAAACACATGTTGATGCCTTCTATTTGAGATGCTGCAGATACACCTGTGAACAAGGCAGATTAGATTTTCAAGGTGATTACATGGGGGTGTGGAGTAGACAATGATAAAATTCGCAAAAAAAATTTTTTTAAAGGTATGCTACTGGGTAGTAGTGCTATGGTAAAATAGCTAAAGAAATGAAGAGACAGTGAACAGCCACTCTCCTTTGTGTAGTCATAGATACTCCTTAAGCTGAGGCCTTAATATCCAGGAGACAGCTTTGCCTAGTTCTGGGGGAAAGTGTGTCCCAGGCAGAGGTGACACCCAGGGCCAGCTTCCTAGCGTCAAAAGAACGTTGGTGTGTTTGGTGTACTGAGAGGGCCAGTGGCAGGCAAGGGGCACGTCCACAGGACCACAAGTGCCAGGATAAGGTTTTCTGTACATAATGACTGTAGGCCTGGAGATGAAATAGTCTGATTTTAAAGTTGCCACATGCTGTTGGGTCCCCATGAAAAATGTCTGGCTTAAGCAATGTTAGTTTCCCCCTTTCTAGAAATGAGGACCAATATCAGCCTTCAAACTCCCCAAAAGAGAGAGAAATAACAACAAAAAAAATTTTTTTTGAGGCTTTAGTGCTTATTTCTGCAAATTTTTCCTGATTTATCCTCTCTTTCTCTCAGGCCGAGCTTGGTAACTTCTTCAAGAATATCATTGCTCTTGTCTATTTATAATACTGGGTCATTGTTATCTGTTAACAGAGCTGCCTGGCTGCTTCTCTCTTTAGAATGTAAATTTCTTGAGGATTCGGGTCAATGATGAGACCTCTCTGTTTCCCCAGCCCTAACTCAGGTTTGGCTCATGTAGATCTTTGGTAATCTGGCCCTTGACTATGTGTCCTGTTTCACTGACTATGATTGCCACATTATAGTTTAACCTCTAGGGAGCCCAAACTACATGAATTTCCATTTATTCCACTACCTAGACGTTGTTTCTTCCCATCTGCCTCCTGCAGAACTCCACATTCGTGAAGATGAGTGTCGCATCCTCTTGACTCTCTCCATCTCCCCCAAACATGGCATAGTTAACCCCTCCTCTGAGTCCCCCTAGAACTCTGGTTTCCTCTGTCCTACACTTAGAAGTACATTGCAGTGATGTGTGTATATGTCTGTGCCTGCTGGAATGTAAATTCTTTAAGGACAAGTATTTTTTTCCTTCACTTCCATGTGCCTGTCGGTGTTCTAGGCACAAAAGATCCAAGTAGTTAAGTATTGATTAAATAAAATAATAATCAAGGGGAGAGTGGCCAAGTGGATGAAAACCTCAGTTTAGTATTTGTGTGCACCATAAGAATGCACCTCACAGACTCCGCCTTTAGGGAGGGTAATTGACAGAGGCCCCAGCTGCTGATACCCATCCCTGCATTCTTGCCCTGGCTGCCCTTCCTATGGGCTGCTCTCAGCCAGTGACAGAGACAGCAGAGATGCTCAGGCAGGCCCATCCCTGGGAGACATGGGTCACCTTTCCTGAAGCCCCCTCAATCTAGGATGCCTCCTTTTCTCTGTCCTCCACTTGGGGTTGGATTTGCATCTTGGTGTTGATGGCTCTGACCATGTCCCTACTCCTACTGGATCTTCTGTCACAGACACTTCTCCTAATACAATCCTTGTACATTTAATCCTGTCTTGGCTAACAAAGTAATTATACTGAAATTGAAGAATTTTTAATGAGGACCTGCTTTGTCAGGCATTTTGATATTTACCTGCAATTCAAACAAGATGTGATCACCCAGGTTCAAGAAACTAGTTGGGGGATTTATCAAGTTGGGGATCAATCTACTGGGGGATTTATCAAGTTGGGGATAAAGCTAATGGGGGATTTATCAAGTTGGGGATAAAGATTGGTAACCAGATATAATACTGTGGGAGAAGTTGCTAGATCCAAGGAAGTCAGTCTGATATAAGATCACAGAGAGGCACCACAGCTAGCCTAACTCTGCCTCCATGTTCTGTAGTAGGGATGCAGGGTGAAATCACAGGTTTCCTCGAGGAGGTACCATCATGGTGAGGTGGGTTATGTGGGTATAGAGTTATCTAGGGAGGCAGAGAGGTAGTGGCACCAGGAGGGAAGGGGAATGCTGAGAACAAATAAGAAAGAAACCTCAGGCAGTAGATAAAGCAGGGAGTGTTTATAAGAGGAAGAAACAAGAAGGGAAACCAGGTGGCAATATAAAGGGATTGGATAGTGCTCACAAGAGAGGAGTGGTGAGCAGAAAAAAGGACATGAGAAAAGGTCGCAACTCTAGAGCATGGAGGGGTTTCTTTGCAAAAGCCCTGTTTGGAGCACTCCTGATTTAACAGCTATTTGTTTGTTTGGATAACTAGTTGGTTTAACCTACCCAGAATTGTTCACTGGGAAATCAGGAAGCAAGTCATTAAATGTCAGATTACTCCTTGACCATAAATGCTTAAGGCAAAGGGAGTGAATTCATAATCTTGGGGGATTCTTAGGCATAGCCCAAAGTGTGAAACCCACAAGCACAGGATGTATTGCGTATATAGCTCAGTGGTCTAGATTGTGGATTTGGGAATTAGACCAACCAGATTGCAGGTGATGCTAAGTCTAGGGTCTGTCACTTCTCAGTTCCGATTTAGGGCAAATAGTTATGTCTGTCTGATTCTCAGTATATTCATCTGTAACTTGGAGATGGTTATGTTTTTTAAAGTAAAAATAAAATTCAGTGTCTATTAAGCAGGTCTCTGTGCCAGGCAATGTGATCAGTACTTCACACATTTATTTTATTCACTTCTAGGAGGTATTTTGCAGAAAAAGAAATATCTCAAGGTCACAAAATTGGTAAATGGTAGGTCTGGCAATTTACTTGAATTTATTTTATTAAAGATAAAACAAAAAAACATGTATAAGTTGAACAATATTCAATTAAAAGGATGTGACATACTGGTAAAGTGTTCTGAGCTTTTAGTCCCCACTGTCACACCACCTCCCTAATTCTCCCAGTGGATATTCATATGCTGATTTAAGAGGCAAGGACTTAAGAGATCAAGGCCTAAGAGCAAATTCAGAGCCAGACTCCTCATTCTGCAGGATAAGAATCGAAGAAGGTATAGAGAGGAGAGGCAGAGAAGGTGCTGGCAGGTCAGTGAGAGGCAGTGATAGATACAAGGCCTCAGTAAGATGAGGAGACAGATATTAACAGGACAGTGAGAGGGAATGTAGAGCAAAAAAGGAAGATTCATGGACAGTCACAGCTAAGCATTTTACCTGTCAAAGAATTACTTTGACCTGCACATTTAGGCAGTAAAAATTTATCTTCAATCAAGAAAAGCAGGGCTCTTTCCAAGGACAGATCAGGGCAGCATCTTCTGCTTGTCTCACAAAATTAATCTGAAACACACACACACACACATGGACAGAGGACTGAACACAAAGTAGAAGTCCTTTCCCAACTTTCCATCGTCTGTGTTAGGCAGGTGGCAGTGACTGAGGACTCTGATTGGCTGGATTCGGACTTCATTAAAATGAAAGAAAGCATGAAGCAGATACAGAAGGGCAGTGGGAATCTTGCAGTCCTAATTTTTTATTTTAGTTTTTTTTCATTAAGGTATCATTGATAAACACTCTTATGAAGGTTTCACAATGAAAACATTGTGGTTACTACATTCACCCATATTATCAAGTCCCCCTATGCCCCACTGAAGTCACTGTCCATCATTGTAGTAAGATGCCATAGAGTCACTACTTGTCCTCTCTGTGCTACACTGTCCCTGTGACCCCCACTCCCGCCCACACAATGTGTGCTAATCATAATACCTCTCAATCCCCTTCTCCTTCCCTCCCCAACCCCCCCCCTTTGGTAACCGCTAGTCCCTTCTTGGAGTCTGTGAGTCTTGCAGTCCTTATTTAACCACCAATTCTTTGTCTTTTAAATGTACGTTAACATTATTGTAATGACATATGGCAACATAGATACATTTATATGTACACATTCATTGAGCTTTCAGTATGTGTTCAGCAAAGTGCTGAACATATTGTATCTGTTACCTAATTTAATCCTCACAATAACCATATGACATAAGTCCTATTATTAGCTCCACTTCATATATTAAAAAACCTGAAAATCAAAGTCTCTGGTCAAAGTTTGCTTCCATTTAAAAGATGCCTTAGAATGACAAGCAAGAAGAAAGTGTATTGGAATTAGGTTCAAGGACTAAAGTTAGATTCCCAGTTCTGTCATAGTCTAGTTTGGGGACCTTACAAAACATATTTATACTTTGTAAATATCTCCCAATTCTATTTCTCTCCATCTCCATCACTAATACCCAAAAGCCAAGCCATTGTTCCATTTTGTTTAGACTTCTGCATTATCCTATTTTATCATCCCACACCAACACCATTTACTTTGTGCTCCCTCTAATGCATTATACAAACTGCACCCAGAGCAATTATAGATGGAAAAATAGGTATCAGAGGTGACTTTAAATGTGTTGCTTGCCCAACTGGATAGATAGAAGTGCCATTAATTGAAGTAGGGGTCATCAGATTTCAGAGGGAGAGGGGTAGCTAGATATTAGTCATGGTGAGTTTGGGGTATGATGTGATCTGTATTGTCTTAATTTTGTTCTTATTCTACCTATACCCACTTTGTTGGGTTGTTGTGTTTTAAAAGAGAAAATATACATGGCATGGTTAGATACCATATATATAAGATTCTGTTGATAGGACTATTTAATTTCTCTCTCACCACACAGAATCATTGGGAAGTTTTGTATCAAATGCATGCAGAGTGCCTAAAGCCCTTTAGAAGAGAACTGCCCTGAAAATATCAATTAAGATAAACAAATAATTGGGCTCTTGCTATCATGTGAATCTGCTTCCCTTTCCTGGCTTGCATAAAAAGGATGGTTATTTTTTATATACCTCCCCATGTACAAACCCTGTTTGATGCAAGATGTGTGAGGTGCTAACTCTGAGGACTATCAGAAACATAAATATAAACAAGTTCTAAATTCTTATCCCTCTTCTAAACCAGAATGCAAGGCCAGAGGATTTCGGAAAGATGATAACTTGGGTCTAAGTAGTAATCCCAAGGCTAATCACAGAAATCTTCAGCATTACAGGAGAATTTCTAGAGAACAAGAGCCTATTGTTCAAAAGTGGACCATAGAATGCTAACATTATTAATTATTCCTTCATTATCCTCAAAAATGTTAGATGAATTGCTCCTAGATTAATTTAGCACTAGACTTATTCTGTGTCACAGTAGATGAATATTTTGTGTTTAGGTCTCTTTCATACTAAGTTAAAATATTAAATCAATGCCCATTTATTGAGTGCCTACTCTATACCAACCATGGGCCTGGAATGTATCCCCTCATGCAACACATATTGCATGTGTATCATCATTCAATTCTCACAATACTTCTGCTAGGTGGACACAGTTATTTCATTTCACAGCCAGAGAAAGTGAGAGTTTGAGATTTAAAGTCACTTGCTCAGAGCTGGTTAGCTAAGTGGGAGTTCTCTGATTCAGATTCACGACTGACTGTCTAGTGTACTGGACTCAGGGATTTTTTTTTTAATGTGTGTCATGGGCCAAATCATAAATAGCCAGTACGAGTTTATTACATCCATGCTCAAACTTCCTCCTCAAAATATTCCTCTCTATTAAGTGAAGGACATGAAGCCCAGAAAGGCTAAATTCTATGAGAAAGCACATGACCATGGTAGAGGTGGACCTTAAACTCACTCCTTTTGGTTGATTCAGTTCATTACTCCAGGCCACACCCTCCTTCCCAGCACAACTGCAAACCCAGAGACTTAGAGATTTACCATTCAACAAATATCCTCTCCTTGGCTTCCAATTCCCATTTCTTCCCTAATGATGGGAGGAATTCCATAGGAAGTGGTAATTTCTTCATGATCTGAGATCACAGCATGCAACTAATTATAGAAATAAATAACTGGTGACTGGAACCATCTGTCCTTTCTTTGGCAAGCACCTTGCTTTCCTGTGAAATTAGTGCCACCTGCAACCTGCAGGCCCTTCAGAGACCCAGGCGACATCCCCTCCACATTCAGAGGTCGACTGCTTTGTTACTCCCAACCCACAGTCACAACTCCATGGGCTGTCCCACATCCCAGAGAGACACAACTAATGAATCCAGTTGCATTCCTGAGCTCTTCCTGTAGCTGAGGGAAAAGAGCAAGGGCAGGGCCCAGGCCTCTGTCTCTGGGAGTGTTACTGTGGGTCCCATGGCTGTGCAGTGCAGTCTCCCTAGCATCATTCTGAGCCAATGGCAACAGGTGCTCCATCTCACAGTGTTCATTCCCAGTGGCAGGGACACTTATGGCTACTCGGTCTAGTAGCAACATGGATTTCTAAAATCTCATAAATCCCCCTGCTCTGCCTTGTTCACTTTGAAAGCAGCTAGTTCTAGTACAGTTCCCAGCCTTCTAAGTATGTGATCTTGGATAAATAAGTGTACTGCTTTGAGCCTCAGTTTCCTCATTTACGATTTGGGGAAAATAATAGGATGCACCTATTAGGGCTGTGGTGAGAAATGTAAGATACAATACACAGTAAATATTAGTATGGTATAGTATATAGAAAGTGCTCAATACATTTTGGTTTCCATTCATCAGAAGTGAAAGTTCTAGTTAAAATAGAACATAGGGACTATTCATGTGGGTCCCAGATACCCTAAAGAATGTACAAATGTCCTGCACATGTATGAAAAAATTTGTGCTCATGATGATTTCTTTGTGTGTGGATACTGTGATTTATAATAGGAAATACATATTTGGTTTTCCTCACCATTTCAGGGACAGAAGTCCTAAAACCTTTGGAATTTCCTAAGTGGTGAAAAGAAAAAAGTTATCTTTTGTTATGTTAATGAAGTGACTGTTGGCCTCTACTTCAGGTTGGAAGCTGGTTTCCAGGGGAAACAAGTCATGTGATTAGATGGTTAGAATTTTTAGCCCCCTTCTTAACCTCCAGGGAAGGGAGAGGGACTAAAGAATGAATTAATTTAATCAATCATGCCTATGTCATGAAGCTTCCACATAAAACCAAAAAGGATGGGGTTCAGAGAGCTTCCAGGCTGGTGAATGCATGGAGATCTGGGGCCAGGGGTACAAGTGGTGCACTCTGACGGGGCACAGAAGCTCTATGCCCTTTCCACACATCTTGCCCTGTGTATGTTTTCCATCTCGTTATTCTCCAGTTAGAGGCTTTATAAAATATCCTTTATAAAAGAAACTGTTAATCTAGTAAGTAACGTGTTTTTCTGAGTTCTGTGAGCTGCTCTAGGAAATTAATCAAATCTAAGGAGGGGGTCATGGGAAGCTGTGAGTGATACCCAATTGGTCAGAAGCCCAGGTAACACCCTGGGCTTGTGATTGGTGTCTGAAATGGGGGTAGAAAGGGGCAGCCTTGTGGAACTGAGTGCTTCATGTGTGGGACCTGATGCTGTCTTCAGGTAGATAGTGTCTGAACTGAGTTGAGTTGGAGGAACATTGCTTGTTGTTGGGAAAACCACCCCACCCCCCACAGTACCATTGGATTCAGAGCCCTTAGAGGGGGTAGAAATGATTCATAACTTTAATCAGAATCTCAACAGTATCCTCTGACCTCCTCCTGCTTTCCCAATTTAGAGACAGGAAATTTGGAGGATTTTTCCCAGGTTTTTCGATGAGATTTCCTCCTGCTATGGAAACTATACTCTCAAAGCTATTCATGTCATCTAGAGACCAAGAAGCAGGAGTTGGGAAGAAAAGCTTAATCCCTCTGCTCTCCATCTACATCACCAAGAGAATGAAAGGTAGATCCTTTAGCATGTCTCAGTCAGTACCTCCCTGAGCATTTCACTCCATGTTGGTGATACATTAATTTTATCCAGACATGCCATGTATGATTTGTCTGGTGTTGGAAACAAGGAAACAATATTGTTTGTGAGCCCCCTGGCATCTATTATTACATGAACACATTTTTAGTTATTGTTTGCTTGGCAGAGAGCAGGAACTTAAGTCAATAATTCTACCAGTCCTGGTAGCCAGTTTACAAAATGCTGTACAGCATCTGGTAGTTTGCAAAATGATTTCACATTCATTATTGAATTTCACCATTAGTCTATTAGGTATTCAAGACAAAAAATCTTCATTCCCATTTTATAGACAATGTAACTGAGGCTCAGTGTAGACAAATGTTAGTGTTACATTGGTTTCTTTAAGAGCACTCTCCTGCCATCCAATATCAGTAAACCTAGACCTGTAAAAACACCTGCTATTGTTTTGTGCCTTTCGTTTTAGAGAAAGAATTCAGAAAATGGCTTTAGGTGCCATACTACTTGAATTGTCTTTACCCATCCCTCCTAGAATTAATTCAATTACATGATCAGTTTAGCTTTGACATTTCAGTTCCACCACTAGGTAACTGTTGCTATACTTTTACCTCAGCAAATAGGTACTGATCTTCTCTGATCATGAAATATCAGGAGGTATATATAGTTTAAAAATATCTGAGGAAGAAAAAAGCCTCATTTTATACACACACACACACACACACACACACACACACACATACACTAGAGTGTTCTTCATTTGATATCTGAAACTCTGGGAATGTGCAGATGTGCTTCAGGAGGTCACTCCTGTGAACCAGACTTTTAAGAATGGCTACATGACTTTAAGATACTCTCTCATACAAACAAAACTCTCTTGGAAAGATGGAGAAGTAGACATTGATAGGGTAGAGAAGGCCTGGATGGTAAGAAATTTTATGGAGTGCTAAAAAGGGATAATAAAGGTAGAGAAGCTATGTGTACAAACTCTGCTGATATCGCTGGTCAATTTGTCCAAAACCCAGCTTTAGAGCTATACTTTTCAATTTCCCTGGGAATAGATATAAATAGACTGTTACTCACATATGCATGGACTTATTAGTAGAAATGCTATATTCATATTGCCGGGATTCAGGGAATAGAAGAATCCCTTCATCCATCCATCCATTCTTTCATTCATCTAATATGCATTGAGCATTGACTAGATAGCACATTTGGTTAAAATCACCAAAGTAGGCTAGAGGAGGAAATGTATGAGGAAATCAACAGACACCATATAAGGATAAACACCGTGATAGAGATACGGGCTGGTTGCTAAAAAAAAAGTAAAAGGAAGAGGAAGATAACATAAATCAAGCTGGAGGCTGCAGGAAATGCCTTGCAAGGGAAGTATTGCTTGAGATAAGTCTTAAAGGATGTGTTTATATTGAACATTACAGATTGGGGAAATAGAAAGAAAACAGTGATTCCAGGTAGAAAAACAACCCGTGAAAAGACAGGTTTGAGAAAGCCTCCTTGCTCCTGTACCTGCACCTCAGTGCCCTCGTCCACTCCCATGCTAACATTAGTTATTTGGCCTTCAGTGATAACTGCCCAGCTATTTCTCAGGGTAAACAACCTCTTCTTCATAGAAAGTCATTCTTATAAACCGCATCAATTATAGAGCTGGATCTGCACATTTAAAGATATTCATATGCTTTACAAAAAGTATCACCACAGAGTTCAGGATGCTATATACACTTGATACAGCAAGCATGTGACCTGACATAAAACAATGGTTACTCTCATATCTACAGAGGCATATGTTTTGGGTTAAGGGAGGCCCACCTGCATTGAACATATTTTTTTAAGTTACAGTTACCGAATATAAAGATTGCAGAAACATATATTTTTATGTTCTACCTGTATCTTTCTTAATTAGAATCAGTCTGACCCATTTTCTGTGGGTGTATATGTTGTTGGCTTTTGTTTTGATCATCTATACTCTATACTCATTTTCTATTTCCTCAAACTCTCTTGTCCAACTACCAAAAAGCTCAGGAGGTGCCCTAATGGAGGAAGTCTTTTCCTCTCTGCTTAGTTTTTTATCCTCCTACTCCCAAGCTCAGAATAGAGAAATGGGACCTCAAATCAGTTTAAAAATCATTATGAATTCTTTGCATTTGACTTTTTAGTGGGAGCTCAAAAATATTTCAGAATTTTAGAGCCATAATTAGACCTATCATTTTAGACAAATGCCACATAATTTGTCCATTCCTGAAGCAAATCTTGCTTCTGGGAAGGAGGGCAAATATTTAAGAATGAAATGAGACCGACGTGCACATGAATTAAAAAACAAGTGGTTTAAATCTTTAAAATGATTTCCCTGGTTCTTGCTCATTAGTCAATATCGCAAAGAGTCCCATGCCAAAATTTTGAGCAGTCTTTGAATCTCAAAGACCATTCCTTTCCTCCCTCTTCATTATTAATGCTAATTTACATGAGCCTTGAGGTAAGCAATTGCTAATGTTCTTATCGCACCAATTCCATCCCTGGGAATTATATAAGAATGAAACATGCTGGAATCTAATTCATGGTTATTTCCCCTTTCACCTGAGCAAAGTGGGAAATGGAGCTTTTTTTTTTGGCAGGAAAACAGGGAGTACAAAGAGGGCAGTCTGAGAAATGGCAAATAAAGACAGAAGAACCTCTTAGCCAAAGTGGTAATCAGAGAATTTTTAAATTATTTTTTGACAAAACAGAGCTAGCAGAATGCCATTCCCTTTTAGATGAGTTACTCAGTGAACCAGTACAGTAGCACAAGAAATAAAATGTCAGATAATGTGTGAGACAGAAATTATTTCTCTTTACACATCTTATTTCCAAACTATAGCTGAGGCAGTCTGTCACAGAATATGACCCAGAATTTCATGTGACCCAGCTGGAATGACACCAGTCTTACACAGTGACAAAGAATCCAGCCATTGAAAGGAGAAAGTTGGCTAAATTCCCCAAGCCTCTCTGCCATGTTGTCTGAAACCCTATTCTCAGTTTCCGTGATAATCATGAGGGTGATGATTCTGAGGATGACAATTGACAACAGCAGCAGTCCAATAATAATAAAAGTACTTATTATAGAGCACTTATTAATAGTCTACATTAACTTAACAATGGTATATGTCAAGGGTCAGCACACTATGGCTGGTCTGCCAGATCCAGCCCATGACCTATTTTTGTAGGGTCCATGAATGAAGAATGCTTTTTTACATTTTATAGAGCTCTTAAGAAAAAAGATAAAAAGGCAAGAATAGGCAATATGGGACTCTATAGCATAAATAGGCCCACAAAACCTATTTACTATTTGGACTTTTACAGAAGATATTTGCCAACTCCCTGGTACACATTAATGCTCATGTAGAATATGTTAGATACTGGCTTATATAATAAAGTATTTTATTGGCTTCTGTCTCTGGTTCTTGGGAGAGAACCTCAAAACCCTTGGTTTATTCATGGTGGGCTTCTCAGGCCACCACTAGCTTTGTGCTGGTGATATGACCTACAGCAGGTTTCCAAGTAGTTTTAGGATGGGGGATGCCGCCTGCCAGGAAAATCCACATGTGATTGCCTGAAGCCGAAGTGAGCTTCTTGGTTGGTGATGGACATTGATTTGCCAGCAGGCTGCTACATACTGAGGTCTCAGAAGCTTTGAGTTTGCATCTCTCTCAGAACCTCCCCCTAAGTGTCCCTTCATTTGACTGGCCCCGACTTATGTCTTTTATAATAAAACTGTGATCATAGTACAGAGCTTTCCTGAGTTCTAGGAGTTCTAGAATCATCAAACTTAAGGGGGTAGTGGAATCTCCAGTGTTTGCAGCCAGCCGGGTGGACAGGTGAGTGGCTTGAAAACCCCTGAGCTTGTGGCTGTTGTCTGAAGTGAAGGCAGTCTTGGAACACCACATATGCCCTTAGCCTCTGAAGTCTGTAATAATTCTAGGTCATTGATGTCATAATTCCACTGCACAGGCATCAGGTATTTTTTTTCTAAAATTTTAACAAATATTAATTATGCGGTAGATGCTTGTTTATTCATATTCATAGATGAGGAAATTTAGGCATGAAGAGGTTGAGTAATTTACCCCAAGCCACACAGCTAGCGAGTAGTAGAGCCGGGATTCAAACTCACAGTCCAGTTTCAGAGACCAGCTGAGATCATCACTGTCATGCCACGAAGCCACAATCCTTCCAGACTTCATCCGGTAGCAGAAGGACGGCTGTAGAATTCTCACTGTGTATATTTGAAGACTGAGCATCCAGTCCCTCTGTCACTGTTCTCTTTGCCGTGGCCTTGAAGCTCAGTTCTGGTCCCGAGCCTTAGACTGGCTTCTTAGATCCTGTAACTGTGGCATGCCCCGGTTCTGCTGCCTGGATCCTTGATTTGGTCCATGTCCCAAATACCAAGACAGAGTTGTTCTAGAGAAGAATAGTGGACTGTGGGTGGAATCAGGCAGACTCAAGTTTGAATCCTGGCTCTGCCACAGTCATGCATCAAATGTATTACTTGATAATCCCGTCTCAGTTTTCTCATCCATAAAATGGAAAACATGGATTAGTAAAAGAATGAAAGGGCATTTAGATGTTTTGATTAGAGCAGGACTGGGGTTAAAACAATTCTGGCATGTGAACTTGGGTGTCCTCTGTCCGTTTCCATCCATGCAGCATCTATTTGGATCCACGGATTTGCATAGGAGCTCTGGGTTCTCTGAGATATTTACAAAACTACCAGTGGGCATGGAAAAGACAAGCAAATCACAGGGAAGATCTGTGTGTCTCCTGAAAGAGAAAATTCCTTCCTCATCAGGGGAAGAATCCAGAGAGAGTAATAGGATCTGAAGGTGAGCAGAAAGAGTGGCTCTGTCAAAAGGGTTGCAGTGCTGAATGAAATTTGTCCTTACCAAGGCAGGCTGTTCACATGTGTGCTCACTGGGAAGGAAAGGACTATGCTTGGTGACCAAGAGATATTGCATTAACTCCAGGTTCTCTGCAACCATACAGCCTTGCTATGCATGCCCCTCTAACTCACAACAGAGAGAAGGTGGTTTTTCCCTTCTCCCTTCACAGCAAAGAAGGGTTTGAAAGCATCAGGAGCCTGTGAAATCAGAATTTGCTCTTTATTAATGTGAAGGCAGCAAGCATGGGGGATTTCAGGCTTGGTTATCACTGACTATAGCTGGACTACCACGGGGACCCATAATCTAATATGATTGAGGAGTTGGCTTGTGGGAGAAGGACTGCAGTGGTTTCACATATTTATTTACATAAGCTGTTGTGGTTATATTTTTGGCTGCAGTATTCGGCATATGATAAGTTGTATTTTTCACAAATTCTTCCCCTTTCTTTGCCTTCCCTTTCCTTTCTAGAAAGTTCCCTTATGTAGTCTTGCCACACTCTGCCTTGTAGGGTCTGGAGATCTGCCCTGAGACCCAGTCCTGTGCCTGGCTATTACTCTATTCTATAGGCCACCTTGCTGCTGCCCTCCTAACTGTTTACTTATACAACTAACTTCTCCTTGCTACAACAGCATTCCAGGACGCTGAAATTTGCTCAAGATCATACAGTGTAATAGGGGGTCTTCTGGAGGAAGATTTTGGAGGATATTATAAAAGCATCTTGTTGGCTTTTGTCCCCGCCCAGGGCTTAGTCCTACCTAATTGCTGAGCTTCCTCCTGGCTGGATCTGTGACCCAGAACCAACACAGTGTGGAGCCATCAGGCCTGAGTCTGTCCCACAATAAATATTATGATAAGAATTCCTTTAGGTATTGCCCCACAGCCATTCTCTACCCCAGACTTGTTTCTGTCTGCCACTCTTAAGGCCAGCACTGCCCAAAAGAGTAGCTTCTAGCCACTCTCAAAATGTGGTTAGTTCCATTTGAGATGTGCTGTGAGTGTAAAATACACATCGGATATCGAAGTCTTGGTACAAACAAAAGAATGTAAAATACTTCCTTAATAATGTCTGTGTTGATTTCATGTTAAGACAGTAAGATTTCAGATATAATGTGTTAAATGTATTTTTTAATTATTTTTATCTGTTTCCTTTATTTAAAAAAAACTTGGTTTACATAATTTAAAATTACATACATGGCTCACACTTGTGGTTCACATTATATGTTTGTTAAACAGTGCTGTTGGGCATGCCCTTTAAAAGCACAATCTGACTATTCTGTTCCCCTGATTGAAACCTTTCAAGGTTTCCTTAGGACAGTGACCAAATTCCCTAACATGACCTGAGGACTTATGATCTGGGCCCTGTTTCCTTCTTCATCTCTCCCTGGGTCCCTGGCCCACTGAATCACTTGCAGACATATGAATGGGCTTTCTCCTCACCTCCAAACCTTTACTCATGCCAATTTCTCCATCTGGGAAGCCCTTCTTTCCCATAGTCCATCCCTGGCTCATCTTTATATAGTTTAGATGTCACTATACTTTAGGTGTCCTTCCTCGACCTACCACTGTATCCGGTTCTTGGGTAGCCCTGATCACATTTAATCCCCCTACTCCATTATTATCCCTGAGCAGGGGTGCTATCTTGTTCACTGATGCATACCTAATGCCTTTATTAGTGCTTGGCACACAGTAGTTACAACACTTTAAAGCTGACATACAACATAAAAATTTTTTAATAAATAAGTGAGTCAATCAGTACCCACTCTTTTAAATCAATAGAGCATATCTGGGATGCTCAATTCATCAATGAGTTGGTGAGAAGAGCAGGAGAAATGTTTTGGGGATTTTCCCCAAGTACTCAGATTGCTTGGAAATAGATGCCTCATTCCAGTCACCCAAGGGGCCAGGAAACCTCTTTTGCCCAGTAGCTCATATCTAAAAGTTTATGAAGGTCATAGGTGCTAGAGACTGCCATTCTCAGCAAGTTCCTGAACAGCAGGCATTTGCCCCAGAACACCTACTAAGGAGCTCTCTCCTTCAAAGTTGTCCTTACTCTTACACTGTAGGATAGCAAGGGAACAAGGTCTTTGCCCTAAGACTCAAACCAGTTATGTTTCCAAGAGACTGTTCAGGCCCCAGACCCTTTCCTGCATGCTTTTGACATACAGGGGATCTCTCTGACCTTTGGTTTGTAAGTTTCCCTGATAAAACCCATCCCTTATCCCTCAATGTATGGTATTGAGGAATTTATCTTCACCTGCCTTGCTGTAATGAATTAGTTCATAAGTAAAATTTATATGTCATCCCAACTTGGGACTTAACATAGAGATGTTTTTGGAAACCCCATTTTGTGAATTTTAGTTCTCACAGTTGTGGCATAGTATCTCAGAAATTCATTTTCTCCTGTTCTCTGATCTAGCCAGCCCTTTCTATACATTGTCCCTCCAACTTATATAGGTTCACTCATATGCTTCTGCTTCTACTTGTCTCTTACCTGGCTTAAATTAATATCTTTTCTTTAAGTAAGAAAATCTTACCTATCTTTAATATCGTGGTCAAAGTTCTTTTCCTCTATGAAACCAAAATAGATCAACTCAATCCTCAATAATGTCTTCTTATCTCCCATAATATTTGTTATCCTTACTGTTCTCTTTGGCACTTCAATTTGCTCTTAATGTAGTCTTGTGATATTGATTATATCACTGTGTTAGTATTACTTAACCTTTAAGAAGATTATGTCATGCGTCTTCAAATACATCATATGCTCCCTGAGGGCACAATCTGTCTTGTGTGTCTTCATGGTCACCCTGGAGCCCAGCGCATGGGTCCATGAATTATTTTTGATTGACTAGTGGGTAACAAAAAGAAAGCAGGATAATATCAAATATGGATTGAGTTGGTAAAACTAGATCAATAACATTAAAAACTGATATACTTGAATTTAATAGAAGAACTTGGTTAGTGGGAGGAAAATGGGTTTAAAATCATCCATTTTTCAGATTCATTCCTCGCATTGAGTAACTTTGAAATAGGCTCTTCCCAGGTGCTGAGGATCCAGTGGTCAACAAAACAGGAAAAATTTGGCCATCAGAGGGCTTAAAATTCTAGCGAAAGAGGCAAATAAAAGCAGAAAAATAATGCATATTATGTTAGGTGGTCTAAGTGTTATAAAGAAAAATGAGGCATAGCTGGAGACACAATTATGAATTAAAAATTTTAAGTCCAGCAGATTTAGGTTCAACACAGGCTCAACCATTTATACAGGCTGTACACTTCTGAGTACCTTACTTAAACTCTGTAACTTTCTCTTTTTATAAAATGGGTAAAAATGAATATCTACATGCACATTAACTATTGCCTTAAAATACATAAAATTCTTAAGCTACTGTATGCATTCAGTATATTGTGCCAAATATATGACTACATAAAAATCTGTAGAGATGGAAATACTCACATACCTGTAGAATTATAATTGTATTCAGTCTTCCATCTCTGCATCCCAGTGTGGCACATTAAGATGTGCTTCAAATACCACCACCTCTGTGAAGCCTTCCTTCAGGTTCTCCATTACAAACTAGTTTCTTTCTGTGTTCCTCAAATCTCTTTGGATTCCTCTCTATCTTATTTGGTCCATATTATCTCCCTGCTAAGGCTATAAGTTCTTTAAGGGAAAAAAAAATGTGACTTTTGAAATTCCATAACTTTTGACATGTGACTCATTCACCATCTACACCAAATTCCTTAACTTTTGACATGTTACTCATTCACAATCTAAAACCGAGTCCTGTAGAACCTACCTGCAAAGTAGCCCTCAATATTGCCTACTTTTCAACTGTACTACTCAAATGTAAGCCATCACCATCTGTCCCATCCTCTCTGACCCTACAATACCCTTTAATGGATCTCCTTACTTTCATTCCTAACTTCCTTCACTTTATTTCCACATGATAGCCAAAACTATCTTCTTCAAATATGAATCTAATTAAGTCTACCTTTTTCTTAAGCCCTTGCATAGATTCTCATTAGTCTTAGAATAATGTGCAAACTCCCTCTGAAGAGCCATATGTGAATTAGCCCTGTCTGCATTTCTCACCTTACAGTTCACCAGCTTCCTTACTCACTGCCCTTCAGCTATTTTGGTTATATTTTAGTTCCTTATATTTTACTTTTTTTTTTCTTTTCTCAAAACATTCTACCAGAAATACTTTTTTTTCCCATTCTTTGCCCAAATAAGACCATCTATCCTTTAGGTCTCATTTCAAAAGTTATTCCTTCAGAGAAGCAATCTATAATTATCATTCTAAATTATTCCACCTACTCTCTTCTCTCTTAAAACCCAGTGATGTTTCTTTGTAGTACTTAACACAATGAACTTACGGATTGACTTTTATCCCTTCACTAGATTTTAAGCTCCATAAAGGCAGGGCAACAACTGTGTTAATAAAAACTTGTGGAATAAACTGATGTTTAAAAAAAAAATCTTTGATACATACCTGGTAGGTGCTGCTAATTGTTAGCTGAATTAATGTTCATATGATTTTTAAAGCAATTAAAAAGCATACTTTCCATCATATAAAAAAAGCAAACATCAGTAGAGGCTCTGATGCTGGCAGCTTTGGTTCAGAGCCTAGAATGCCTTCCTCTACCTTTCTTACCATTAGCAGCCATGTAGCTGGAAACTGATGGTGGTGTTTGAAAGGAAAAGAAAGGATGCGAACTCCACAGTCCAAGCAGGTCATATTGCTAAACTTGAGAGGGACCTCCCTGTTCTGGCAAGCAGAACAAAGAAGGCATCTCTTACAGGCCAAGAGGCTTTTTATGGCCAGGTTTTTTGACTGGCTTTTGAGGGGACGGGTCAGGGAAAATGTGAGTTTGTGGCTTGCTGATGCATCCTCTGGAGAATGCTTATAGCCTAAGTAAGATGAAACCTAGGTCTCACTGAGATGGCAGGTGGGCTTATTCAAAAAGGCAGTACTGCTGTCTGGGCTCTATCCGTGTTAGCCAGTCTTCTCCCAAAAGTACATCTTCCTTCAGTATCCTGTACCAATATCCTTTTATTAACTAACCTAGAAGAAGTATATGACTTATGTCAGTGCTAGATTTCTGTACATGAGACTGCATGCTTTTCTGCATTCTTTATGATTATCTTTATATTTTAATTTGTGACATGGGTTAAATAATCGTTAGTTGAATCACATATGTTGCATGAAAATATAAGTATCCAAAGAAGTTTCCAAAAAGAAGTTTCTTCTTTTAGGTAAAACTAACCAGTTAGATGAAATTTCACATGAAGAAATGTAAACACCTGCTACTCCAAAAATACAGAGGATAGGAAGAATGTAAGTTAAACTCAGCATGGATGAAAAAGGCTTGGGGCTTTCAGCTGCCTCAGTGTGTTTCAGGAATATAATACATGTGGAAACCAGAAAAAATATATTTTCTTTGGAATGAATCAATGGAAGTAGAATATGGAGAATGGAAGAGAGGCTATTACTTTAGGTGATCAACAATCTAGACTAAATAAACCTATTCAGAACATACTAATTTAAGGAAGATATTTACAAAGGAAGAGACACAGAAGGTCAGCAGGAAGGTGAGGGGAATCAAAACATGAAACTAGAGTAACAGAGACATATATCATAAGAGAAAGAAAGAAAAAAAGCATGCAACAAGCTGAATAGCATATTTGAAAGAGCAAAGCTTTGTACTCCTTCAAACACTGATTTAAATTCAGGCCTCTCTAGATTCTTGATATGACCCTGTGCCTTAGTTTTCTCATCTGAGAAACACTGTTATCTACTTCATTAATTAGTTGTGAGTATAAAATGAAAGTCATTAGTCTAGAGCCTAAGATATAGCAATTATCCAATAAATATTAGACTATATTATCAAATTAACACAAATAACCTATAATAGAATGACTATGGTAGAAGGGAGTAAGCTCTCTGCCAGTCTAGAAATTCAAACAGTTCAGATGAGTTCTTATTGGGGGTAGTAGGATGTGGAAGAGATTCAATATCAAAGAGAAAATATACTCACTTTCAACTCTAGTTTGCTATTATTTTTAAATAACAGTATTGAGAAGGGGGCAGAAAGAGAAAGAGCGAGAAAAAGAGATAACCAGTCTCAAATGAACTGCTTTCCATTTTTCCAACATGCTGTGTCCTTTTTAGTCATCTCATCATCTGAAATACTTCTCTAGGTAATTCATAAACCACTTCCTTCCCCATTTTTCCCAAACAACCTTGCTTCAGACAAGTTAATATTCCATGCCAGGCCCATGTGAGACACTTGGGCCTCAGAGGTGACATCCTAACACATCTTGGAGAATTCCATCTTTGGAGGAGAGGAGGGTGGAAGCAAGGAGGACTTGGACCCACTTGCCTCTCTCTCCCTCTCTTCTTCCACCCCTCCCTCCTGTAATAGTTTTGGTCAGCAAAATCACCCTGGGGACAGATAAGGCCCTTGTAACCCGTGGCAACCAGCTGCCTTTGGATAGAAAATGGCTTTTCCATAATTTCATAATGTACTTCAGTGGAGGAAGTGGGTAAGAAAATAGGAAAATAAATAAATAAATCTGGCTCTGAAGGCTGTTGTACTCATGCCAGTTGTAATATTTTCCGAGTTGATTGCACTGTCCTTTCATAGAGAAATCATTCTCTCTCCCAATAAACCCAGAAAGGCCCTTCTTACCCGGCAGTTCAAAAGAGCTCTAAGACTACACATATTCTAATTATTTTTAACATGATTGTGGCAGCCCATTTGGAGAGACTGGCTGACGCCAGCTCTAAGTTGCTCCCAAGTTTTCAGGCAGGTCCTTAGAATGCTGCTGAAATGTTATTTTCCAAGTGATGTACCTTCCTTGCACCTACTTAATTAGTTCCCATCGTCCATATATTAAGAATCACAGAATTGGGAACTGAAACAGACAAGGATGATTATATCTGTTGAGCCCTTAATTATATTACTGGGATAGAAATGACCATCCAAGATAACCAAGGTCGGGTCTGGAACCCAGGTCTCCGATGTACAGCACAATATTCTTATACATTTTCTCTTCAACAGTCTCATATTTTTCTTCTCTTTGTCCCCCTGAATACTGTTTTTTTCTTTTTCAAATTTCAGTAAGTTTAATGGGTAATAGTTTAGGAGAGAGGTTGTGTGTACATCTAGTAATCTAGCTTTAATACAAGTAATAAAAAAATAACAATGGCAAACCTTAGATTTATTGATTTCATTATTGTAAGACTTTCACTCATGTAGGATTCCAGTGATTTTAAGAACTGATTTCTAAGAATTTTCAATAGATGTCTCCCTGTTTCAGTAAAATATCATTTTTATCTATTCATTTTTTTCATTCAGTAAATACTTATTGAGGGCATTCTCTGTGCAGGCTCCTTACCAGGCCTTCAGGAAACATCAAGTAATTTATTAAAAACTATAATAATAACAGAAATAATAAATAACATGCATCCCAAGTATGATAAGCCACATTTTAACAAAATAAGAAAACTAGAATTCTTAACCTTAGCAGCTGAATTAACTTTTCTAGTGTAAAAGGTAGCATTCAAGTTCTTAATCTTACTCACTTGAAAAATATTCTTGATATTGTCAGGTGCATTGCTGAAAGACTGTTACTATTCGAAAGTACATTTCTATGCTATGATGGTTTCATCCGATACTATAAAAATATAATTAAAAACAAGTAGTATTCTGAGGTTGACCCAACAAGGACCTTTCAAAAATCTCTCATTCCTATATTTTTTTTGTGCATCAAACTAACTCCATTTTTATTTAGGAATTAATATTATTTTTTAATTTGATGTCACCATTTTTTAAGGAGTCCTCACAGTTTCAATACATAGGAAATATTTCTTAGTTAAATGATGAAGTGAACGGGGAATGTTTTTTTAAAAAAATGGTGTCATCAGGGAGGAATAAGCAAACGGAACTGGCCATGAGCTGACAATTATTGTATTTGGGTGATGAGTGCCTAGGGGTTATTATACCATAGTTTCTACCATTGTGTATGTTTGAATTTTTCTATCATAAAAACATTATATTAAAACAGACTTATTTTTTCTCACTGAGATGCTTCAGAACATTTGGGTTTATAAAATATATTTATACTAATAAAGTCTTGGGTTTGGTTTTGTTTTGTCTCAGCATTCAGATATTAAGTAAGATTTGTTTGGAGTTTGGTACTTGTAGCTGGCAGAAACCACTGTGATACCTCATCTATGTCCAGCATCTTAGAGATGGATGTCACCATCATGATAAGCTCCATTTTCTGGAAAGGACAACAGAAAAACCCAGAGGATTCTGTGACTTATCTAAGACTATACATCCCGCTAGGGACCCAGCTCGGGCCTAGACCATATTTTCTAACCTTGAACTGTCCCTCACCTATGAAAAAAAGGAGCTCATCTTCACAAGTTCAATAATTGAAGGAACAAAAAGTTATGGTCCTATGATGGATTAATGAGGTCTACATAGTCCTTTCATATGTAAAAATGACAGTATCATATTTTTACCATCCAAAGTTCTGTGCTGACTCCGTGACCCTATTCTATATTAAACACATTTATAGGCAAAAAGCTATTCCCATGCAAACACAAGTTTATAGGAGAACAATCAACAGGCATTTGATGGCAAACAAGAACTATCTGTTGACATTTTTTGTGTTATTTTATGTACTCTGTATGTGTGTTTATGCAATTTTTTTTACATTAACTTCTCCTTAAATATATCTTCCAGCCAGCCACATAATTGGATTTTCTTTTGTTATAAGAAGTGAACATAAATTACTCCTGTTGGGTGCAGATTAGGTTATAGGATTTCTTTTCTTCTGTCACCATCAAAACCTGGGTGTCAGAAAGCTTTAATATTTAATGCAGGTCTAATTAGTCTCAGTTGGGCCCAGGGCACTTAGCAAAACCTGATAGTAACCATAGAGTCAAGTTCATTTAGAGAGTATAATTATTAGTTACTTCTATACTGTAGTAAATGCCCCTATTAGAGCAGCCTTCCTCCTCATCCTCTAATTTTACAAGTAAATTGAAAAATAAGAAGAAAAGCTTTTGATTCCTGGTGATAGTGGGCAAAAATTATGTAATTTAGTTCTGGGTCTGACATTTCTGAAATAACTTAAAGAACTCACAAGTACATAAAAGTAGAATCAGAAATGGCTAGATAAACTGAGAAAAGATGTATCTGTAACAGATTGTTAAAGAAAGTTAGAGATTCAGGAGGATAAATTGCTGCCCATGACCAGCATTTTGAAAATAGCTTTTACATATGTCTGACCAGTCATTCAGAAAATGTGTATTGAAGGCTTATTATGGATAGTCATCATACTAAGTCCTTGGGTTGCAATGGTAAAAAAAAACATCTGTTCTTGAGGTGTACCTTCTAGCAAGGAACCACAGAATTTAAACAAATAAGATCTATAACTCATATTTACACTTTTGGTTACTACTACAGTAAAGAGTCATTAAGATGCTGTGACAGGAGGGGACCTGACCCCAACTGGGATTTCATGAAAAGCTTCCCTGAGGTGTGGACATTTTAGCTAAGATCTGAAAGGAGGAGGAAGAGCAAAGAGGAATGAAAAGAGAGAGAGAAGTGCACAAAATCTGAGCAGGGAGGAAGCAGAGCATTTTCATGGAATGAAAGGTCTGTGTGATGAGCTCTGGGACACAGGAGGTGGAAGTAGATGGAAATCAGATAATGCAAACCTTGATGGGCTTTATTAAGGAATTGAGCAATGAATTGTTTACTTAGTTGTGTATCTGTCTGTCTTACTTGGTACAGTGTCTTTTGTATTCCCCTCCAAAACCTGAGTACCTAACACACGTGCACCAAATGAATGGATCAATTGAACTGAATGAATGAATGATGAATGGCGATCACAAAGTCCAACATCCCAAGCTCCATTTATAATTCAAAAATACCCTGTCCCTATGGGATGCAGTCCTCAGTCATCCACTAAGACAGGTATCATTGCATTCCAGAACTAGGGAGGCTGGCTTTGTCCAAGGTCATATGACTGCTATGTGCTAGAGCTGAGATAGGAGGAGGATAGGTTCACATTCACCCAGAAAGGGGGCTTGTTTTTCTGAATATTGCAGTGTTCCTGGAGAAACACATCCAACCTTATCTCCTACAGCAGTTCCCTCCTGGCTTCACCATCTTCTCCCTCTTGTCACTCTGAACGTCTCAGTTCAGGCCTAGACTACCTGAACTGTTTGGGGCTTCCCAGCTGTTTTAGCCCTCATGAGCCTTTATCATAGTTCAAATCTGAGTTATACATTTTATCACTTGACTCTTTATGCTCTTCATGTTCTTTTATTTCATCCGATGGTACCTTCCTGCTCTGTATAGATAATATGTCCCATGAGGGCTGAAATCATGTGTTTTTTTTTTATTCCTGCAGCTAGGACACAAAGCACAGGAGAAGCTAAATGAACACTTGTTGATCATTTGATCCCTGGGAGAAACAGCAATTCCTTGCCCAAGTGCCATTTTATTTACCTACAAGATCTAAGTATCTCTGACAGACTAGCTATGGCTGAGTTGGTTAGATGACTAGTGATAGAAGTTCAGAGGCTTGAGTGTGGGAGAGGTTATATCCTTGTTTTATCTGAAACAGCCCCAGTGACCTTCTGAAACAGTCCTCTTGATGTCTTTTAGTGGCCCTAAAGTGGCCAATTTCTATGATGCTTACTCAGTCCTCACCTGACTTGTTTCTCTAAAGCATTTCTCTCTCTTGGTCTCCTCTCCCCTACATTTTTTTTAGAATTCCATCCTTTCTCATCTTATTAAAATGTTTGATTATGGTTCTGTTTTCATCTTCTGGTAACTCCTTCACCTTTCCAGATGTGGTATTTCCCCACATTTCCCTTCCTCACCCTCTCTCTTTATTAATACATTAAACAAAATGTTTATAACTCAATAATTTCAAAAGTCAACAATTCAAGCTTTAAAAAAAAAGGCAGTCCTGTACTCCACTTCAACCAGTGTTAACTTCTTTCAACCTTTTTTAATGGTTTCAAGTATTTATCTCCATATTTCTAAAACATAAGGGTATGCTGTTTTGTTTATAAAAATTCTTACTCTGAAAGAAAAGCAATTGGTTCCTTTACATGCTCCACCAATTAATATTATTTTTCTCCATCCTCCTAATACAGTTACAATGAAATATAGTTTAAATCTGAAGCATATAGCATAGTGTGATTAGGTGTGTTTGTATGGGTGTATATATGCATGGATATACACATATATAATGCTTCTCCTAAAGTTAACAGTTGACTCATTTATTTTTCTCATTGGCTTACTTTTCCATGTTCTTACCACTAATTCAGTCTCAAATGTTTTTGTCAATGTACAGAGATATATCCGGTAATGCCTTTTCCTTTCCATTGTCTCATCCCTCCATCTATTGGTCCTCACAGCTTTTGACCAAGGACTGTTCTGAACCATTGTGCTGGGACTTGCCTGCGCCTCTTCTGCATTGGTTGTCTATTTCCTGATTCTCACATCTTCCTCCTTCGTGGGTTACTGTCTCATTTAGGTGGCATGTACCCTCCATCCTCCTGATAAACTGTACTTAGAGGTTAAATTTTGAGCCCCTCCCTGTATATCTGAAATATTGTTATTAATATTTAAAAATGGCTTGTGCATAGAATTCTAGGCTTGAAATCATTTTCTCTCACAATGGTTAAAGTACTGCTCAACTGACTGGAAGGTGCCAATAATATTGTTTTTAGAAAGCCTAATGCCATTCTGATTCCCAGTCCTTTTTATGTGATCTGTTTTCTATCTCCTGGAAACCTTAAGAATATTTTATTTATTTGTCATGCTCTGGAATCTAATAATGATATGGTTTGATATTCTGGGTACTCCATGGGCCCTTGTTGAATTATTTCTTTGGTAAATACCTTCTTTCCATTTTGACTGCTATCTGTAACTTACTTTAGTCAGATATTAGACTTCCTGTATTGATCTTCTATGTTATCTTTTATATTCTATTTCATATCTATTTTTCTATTTACTTTGAGGGAGTTTCTTGATCTTAACATTGCATCTTTCTTTTGAATTACATATATGTTTGATTTTTGCTGCCATGTTGTCAGTTTTCAAGATCTTTCTTTTTCTCTATCTGTAACAATTTTACAATATCCTTTTTTGTTTTGTTGATCAAACATGTTTTTCTCTCTAGGGGAGAATCGTATTTGTCCAGACATATATCTTTTTGCTCTCTGCATTATGTCTTTTTCCCCAGAGTTCCTTTTCTAAAGTTTCTTTGTTTTGTTCTTTTTTTCACAGGAGCTTTAATTGTGTATATGTATCTTATCTATATATTGAACTTATCTCACTAAGAAGCTTCCTTGGAGCAGTATATAGGGGTGCAGCTTGTCAACTGGTAGTCTTCACCAGAAAGGTGGCTGGGTGTGGACCTGACCTCTATGTTGGCAGATGTCTACTTACCTAGGTCTTTTCTGTTGGACCAGTCACTTTCCTAGAGATGAGTGTGTGGGAGACATAAGCTTTGTTTCTAGCATCTGGAAGTCAAATAGGGGCAGACTTCCAGTCAATTCTTCTGCCTTCTGTGCATTGCCTCAGTTGTGCCTAGTATTCCTCAGACTAGAGTCCTTCGGTTTCAACCTTTTAAGGGTCTAATTCTGCTCTCTTATTTTAGAAAGGAATAGAATGCTTTTGAAGGGGTTTTTTTGGTCTGACTGCTCCTTACTCACACTTTCAACAAACCGTCTTATTTCCAGTCACACTCATTAGCCCTGACTTCAAAGGTCGATGTCACCTCCAATTCCTAACTCTCTCCTTGTTTCTATAATGCCAATTATTCAGCCTTCTCTGATGGGCAAAATTATCCACTGGCTTTCACTTTTCATAATTTCATTGACATTCCTGATTATTCACCTTTCTCTCATTATCTCTTCTCTCATTCTTTTTTACTCCATAGATTTATTTATTTTTTTGCTCAGTCACTATATATACCTTAGGCATAGTGTATTCTTAGCAGAATGTTTCAAGTTGTGGATGAGGTAGAGAGGAAAAACAAGCTGGCAGAGACAACTTTAGTAGGGCTTGGAAAAAGAGTGGGAGAAAGTCTGTGTTTAATTTACTTTAACTCCAATCCATGGTTTTCTCTTCCATATTTTTTCTTCTTTGTATAAGCATTTAGTTATTTTATGCTCAGAGAAGCCTTGTATGTACAGTCACAGCCCATATCAGTTCTACCATACAGTTTTCTTCTAGTTAAAACTCAAATGTTTTGCAACACCTCAAGTATATTGTGTCTGAATTAGAAGAACACATCATCATTCCTGACCACAAAATAAACTCTTGGTTACTGTTCATAATCCAACAGCATAATCCAAAAGGGAAAAGGGAATTTATCTTTTTGCCTTTAAATGTGGCCAGTAGAATTTGTAAAGCCTACAAGGAGACATGATCTGTACTCTCTTGTTCAACAAGTGATTTCTGGGTGCCTCCTCTGTGTCTAGCACAGTGTGAAAACTGGCTGATAGACACATAAAACATTTACACAGAGCTCACATTCTCATAGAGTAAACAAAACGTAAACAAGAAATTACAGTGTAATGTGATAAATGCCGTAATAGAAGCGAGCACAGCCACTCTGTGGGCAAGGAAGACTTCTTAGAGGCCAGTGCCTGAGTGGAATATTAAAGAATGATTAGAAGTTCTCCAGCTACGGAAGGACATTCTAGGCAGAAGAGGCAGTATGTATAAGTTCTAAGAAGCATAAAACAAGTGTGGCTCATTCAGAAGAATGGTGATTCAGTCTTTCTAGTCTTCAGTCTTCAGCCTAGAGGGGCAGAGTTGGAGTGGTAAGAAAAGGAACCAGAGGTGCATCCCATGCTAGACCATGCAGGGCTTTGAATGCTATTCTAAGAAATTTGGGTGCATGTCCAACAGAGTTACTTTTCCATTTTCTAAGGAATGTTGAGTCCTCCATGCTAACATCAGACACTTGAATGTTCATACAAACATATACACACATGTGGTCACACACTCATGCACTCACATGTGTCCTGTAAGGGCCAGATTCCTGGATTTTTACTTATCCCATGCTGGATGGGTTATTGTTATTTGGCCTTAGCCAAATAGAGGAAAGGGAGGAATGCTGAGTGTCACACTCCTTGGGACATGCGACAACACAGGCGAAGGACTACAGTCGGAATGACCAATAAAACGTTGCCACTGGGCCTGAGTTGGAATCCTATGTCTCCGGTCTAGCATTCTGGAATCCACCCATCACCTTTGCCTTGATCTCTTCTCTTGCTGTATGTAGGTATATGGAGGTGGGTTTGGTCTGTGAGGATTCAGGACAGGTAGTGCTTACCTCACAGTTTTGTGATAGCCACAGTAGCTGACAGGTATTCCAGGACTATTTTACAAGAAATACAGAGTTTCCAAGACCATATCTGCACTTTAAGTTCTTGGAGCTTATGTGCATTGGTCTTCATGACAGCAGACAACAAGGGGTTAAAGATGGGGCAGGAGAGAGGATAATTGACATGTGGGCCTGTTGGTCTTTCCCCAGGCCATCTGGGAGCTTAAATAGCCAACAGTTAATTAAAAATAAACTGACACTTTACTTTAAGGATAGTTTTAATAACCATTTATAAATGTTACATTAAAAATTCATACGCTGTTATCAACTCCTGCTAAGGATTTACAGCACAATGAAGGTGTTATGAATGTTTTATAGGTACTGGCGAGAAGATTCTTCCCGTAGAGATATTTTCAGAAGACTATTTGTCTTTTCCAGGCCACATCATAAGTACTTAAGACAACAGCAGCTTGTGGAATAAAAACAGCTCTCAAAGTTCAGGTTGAGATCTTGCCTGTGTGCTCCTAACTGGCCACAGTGCTTTCCTTAGGCATAGTGTATTCTTAGCAGTGTTTCAAGTTGTGGATGAGGTAGAGAGGAAAAACAAGCTGGCAGAGACAACTCACACAATGGCGTGGGTGAAACCACCACACCAAAATATCTTGCATGTCAGATACTGACAGAAAAAATGAACAGAAACTGAAGGTGTAATACAAGAATGGGCTGGGAAGTTATCATTTCTGGTGACTTATGGATTCTGCTGACCTACGATATCTATTTCTGCTTTTGGAGATTCTTTTGTACCATGAGTACTAGATTCTTATCTTCTCTACTTTGTCTACATCCTGTGAATTTGTGTAAAATCCCTGTATGCTTTAGATACAGCCTTTTGACCATGAGTTTGGTTGTAAATGTGTTCAGTTTCCAAATGGCAATTGAATAGGACTTAGTCTCAGGACTAAGGAAAAGTGTCTTCTAGCTGCTGCCTTTTCTCCAGGCAGGAGCCTAGAAATTGTGTCTACTGAAGGGATTGAGCAAGAGAATCCCTAGTTGTTTGCGCACAGTTAACTGGAAAGTATGTTTCCTTTTTCTTGGGCCAGGAATTACAAACTTTCTATCTTAGAGCTTCAGGGTCTGTGACTCTACAAATGCATGACTGGATTTTAAAGCCCTGAATAGTTCCTTTCAAAGGTAGCTTAACTTCCCAGGTAAACAGAAATAGATATCAGTAGTTAGTTTTCAAAAATATTTTTGTTGTTATTGAGAACATTTAAATTCTACTCTCTTAGCAAATTTCAGTTACACAGTATAATGTTATGAGCTATAATATATTATTGTGTCTTTTTACTAAGTACTTCATCCCCCCTACCCCCAGCAGTTCCTGGCACCCATTTTTCTACTTGGTTTCTATGAGTTTGATATATTTTTTGTTTCTTAGATTTCATATATAAGTGATACCATACAGTGCATTTGTTTTTATTTCTCTGTGTTCGTTTTAGTTCTGTAAGTAAAGGTCTGTGTTATTTGTACTTCTGCATGTCTTGATAAGGAACTTCAGGATTGTGGACTAAATCTAACTCTTGATGCCATTCTGATTGATCAAAATATCAATAGGAACCTACAGTTGCAGAAACAAAGTACACACTTTATTAGTAATAACTTAAAAGGTCTTGATATGAGAAATGTTTGTAGGTTTATATTTTAGGCACCATTGATTTCTCAGTCTTTTTCACTCTAATGGGATTCATTATGTTCCTCCCCTAACATTCTCTGAGTGGAGTATGTGTGCTTATGCTTTTGGATATATTGTACCTATTTCCCTTTATTAATCATGACATAAAAATGAAATAGCACAATTAGTTATGTATTACAGCACATAAACATATCTGGGGATCTTAGATTTTTCCTTTTTTTATTTCTGAACTTCCAGAAGAAGCATTACTAACATTTTAACATTTCAAAATCATATTATTTAAAGTTGGATTAAAGAAAAACTTATACTTAAATTTCCTCTAGTGGAAGCAGAAAGACTGAGAAGAAGAGAAAGTAAAATACATGGAGAGGAAGCCTGAACAAGAGCAAGGATTAGAGGAACAGAAAAACAAACAATGTGAGAAAAATCCAAAGAACATATGTACAAGAGAATGTGGGGGTGGGGGATAGAGGAATAGAGAAGATAGGAAATTAGTGGTAGGAGAAGGGACTGAGGCAAGAGGCAATTTCTCACTTTTGGAACCAGTTAAGAAAAATGCCTATTTGTTACAAAATCAGATCTGGAAGCCATTAGGTTGGTCACATGTTTTAACACTATTGAAAGAATATTGGACTTGAGCCGGTGTTGCTGTGCTTGCCCTACCACAGTGGCCATTCTCCTGCCTCAGTTTCCTTCTTCATGATATGAGGATAAGTGTAAAACCTTCCCCAAAAAAGAGAGTAACACTTTCCTCATGATATTGCTGTGAGAACCAAATGAGATAATGAATATAATTTTCAAGCAGCACTTCACAACTTATCCATTTTCATATGTAAGATATTATTATCTTAAAAGTATTCCTTTGCAACCTACCATTTTCATATACAATATATCATTATCCTTCTAAAAATATATACTGTGGGGACAATGCAGTTGTGTGTGAGGAAACAAAAACAGTGAACAATAGGTACCCTGATTCATCCACCACATTGCACTCCTTCTCTTCCTGCTCCCCACCTTCCTTCTGAGACTTTGCCTGTAAAGCCAGTTTTCCTATTGTCATCCAGGGGCTGCTACTTTGTTCTTTACAAATCTATATCTGGAAGGCCAGATTCACTAAAGCACACACAGGAGGGACTACTGCTGCCCTGGCTTCAAAAAAGTCTGTTTCATTTGTTTCATCCTTGCATTCAAACATGCTGGACTGGACTCCCACTGCTCCTCAGCCTTATCGGCTGCCATGTCTGCCATGGATTTTTCTGGCAGCACAGAAAAAGAGAAGCACTTACGGATGGCTGCCTTCTTACCATCCTCATCACATATACAGACAGATTGTCTTCCCCATGAACTGTCTAAGCTCTTTCCCACTTGCACTTTCTCACATAGTAACCTATGGAAATATACCATATGGATGTACTTTATATGCATTTAAAAATAATAATTAGCCTTTGGCACTCAAGAGTGTTGAAGTTCTATATTTCATTACTCTTTAGACAAGTGGAAAGAATACTGAATGGATTGAGGGTAGAAGTCTGGGTTTTCTTCTTTTCTTGCCAGTAACTGGCAGCTGTCAATGTGCTCTTAGGGCAATCTCTTGTCACTGCGTCCAAGTTTTCCATATATGAGTTACAGAGAGGAAATCAAAAGTGAGAAACATTTGGCAAATCTGTTGCTATTTCCTACCTCCAAGTCCCTAAAAGTCAAACTTATATCAGAAATTTTATATGTGCACTAACTGTATTGGGTTGAATGTTTGCATCCCTCAAAATTCATATGTTGAATCTCTAACCCCCAATGTTATTAGGAGGTACAGCCTTTGGGGAGTGATTAAGTCATGAGGGTGGAACTCTCATGAAGGGGATTCGTACCTTTATGAAAAAGACTCCAGAAAGCTCTCTCACCTCATTTGCCATGTGAGGACTCAGTGAAAAGACAGCCATCTAGGACCTGCCAGGACTATGAGTAATAAATATTCATTATTTAAGCTACTCGGGTTATGGTATTTTTCTATAGCAGCCAAATGCACTAAGATACTAATGCTATATTACTTCATGCTGAGAATTTAAGAATGGAAAAAGTGTCCTTTGAACTAGACCCTGAATATTAAATAGGAGTCATACAGACACAGATGGATGTAAGACATTCCAGATGATGCCCAGCCTACAGCAGCATACATTCATTTATTCATTCATCCAACATCTATAACTTGAGTGTCTACTCTGTGACAGTCACTTTTCTAGCCTTGAGGGATTCAGCAGTGAACAAGATCAGCAAAAGCAATTCAGTTCTCATGGTGTTCACATTCTAGTTGGGAGAGAACTTGCAATTCCATTTGGCTGGAGCAGAGACTGCATTAAAGGGAGCAATGGTGGGTGTGTGGAATTATCCTGGAGTCAGACAACGGAGGGCCTTCCATTCTAGCCTGCTTTTGAATTTTATGGTGATGCGTTGGCACTATTCTTAAACCCTACTAATGGGCCATGGGGGTCGATGAAGACTTTCCTGACCAGAGTAACAGGGTAGGGAAGAATTTACACTGATATAACCTCTGAGAGTGATCATAGACAATGGCACTATAAACGTGGGCTGGCTGAAGGGAAAGAGAAAACGGCCCATCCATGGTAGAAAGGACTCAGGCTTTGGAATCAGATTGATACTAGTTGTGAGATTCTGAAGGGGTTATTTAACCTCTCTGACTATTAGTTTCTTCTTTTGTAAAATAAAGCCCAATTTATATGTTTATTATGAGAATTAACTTATAGGACCAATCTACTCATATCTAGCAAAGTGCTCAGTATCAAATTGCTCAAAAAATGGTGATGAGGTATTTTAGTATTTAGTATTTAGCCATCTTCTCCCAGGTAGGTTGAGAACTTAGGGAAGAGGTTGGCAGAGGGAAGAACATTGACAGATGTTGCTGAAGAAGCAAATGAACAAGGAATTATACTGAGAAACAAAGAGAAGTCTTCCTCCCTAAACTGAGACGCCTTGTTGGTTGCACCTTGATTTCCTGAAGGAGAGAAATGAGGGAAGTAGTGGTATGCTAAAGCATGACAGACACAGAATTTCTATCACAAATATGTCTTGTTAAATATTTCCATTGTGTGCCTTGAAAATTTTAACAGAAATGTCTGCCAGCAAATCATATTCTCTTTATAAAGAGTCCATTCATTATAAGTCATGGAACCATATATAAAACTCTTAGAAGAAAATATAGGCAAAAATTCCTTGAATATAAACATGAGCAACGTTTTCCTGAACACATCTCCTTGGGCAAGGGAAACAAAAACAAATATTAGCAAATGGGACTACATCAAACTAAAAGGCTTCTATATAGCAAAGGACACCATCAGCAGAACAAAAAGATGTCCTATAGTATGGGAGAATATATTTTTAAATGACATATCTGATTGGGGTTAGCATCCAAAATGTATAAAGGGCTCACATGCCTCAACACCCAAAAAGCAAATAACTCAGTTAAAAAAATGGGCAGAGTATCTGAACAGACACTTCTCCAAATAAGAAATTCAGATGACCAACAGATATGAAAAGATGCTCCACATCACTAATTATCAGGGAAATGCAAATTAAAACCACAATGAGATATCACCTAATACCACTTAGGATGGCCAACATTGAAAAGACAAGGAACAACAAATGCTGGCAAGGATGAGGAGAAAGGGGAACCCTCCTACATTGCTGGTAGGAATGTAAATTAGTTCAACCATTGTGGAAAGCAATATGGAGGTTCCTCAAAAAACTCAAAATAGAAATACCATTTGACCCAGGAATTCCACTCCTAGGAATTTACCCCAAAAATGCAAGGTCCCTGACTCAAAAAGACTTATGTACCTGTATGTTTATTGCAGCACTCTTTACAATAGACAAGATACAGAAGCAACCTAAGTATCCATCAGTAGATAAATGGATAAAGAAGATGCGGTACATATACATGATGGAATATTATTCAGCCATAATAAGAAGACAAATCCTACCATTTGCAACAACATGGATGGAGCTAGAGGATATTATGGTCAGTGAAATAACCCAGACGAAGAAAGACAAGTACCAAATGATTTCACTCACTGGTGGAGTATAAGAACAAAGAAAAAACTGAAGGAACAAAACAGCAGCAGACTCACAAACACGAAGAAGGGACTAGCGGTTACCAAAGGGAAGGCGTTGGGAAGGGTGGGTGGGGAGGGAGGGAGTAGGAGATTAAGGGGAATTATAATTAGCACACATAATGTAGGTGGGTCACGGGGAAGTCAGTATAGGACAGAGAAGACAAGTAGTGACTCTGTAGCATCTTACTATGCTGATGGACTGTGACTGCAGTGGGGTGTGGTGGGGAGACTTGATAATATGGGTGAATGTTGTAATCATGATGTGGCTCATGTGAAACCTTCATAAGATTGTATATCAATAATAACTTAATTAAAAAAAAAGTCCATTCATAAAATATGATGCTATCCATTTGTAAACCTGTGAGGAAGGCACAGATAGATGATAGTCTTTCTTATAAATTAAGAAACAAAGAACAAAGAACAAATTGAAATTTTAGCCCAGGGCCAGCCAGTAAAATGTGGTTAGTCTAACAATGTAAGTCTTCTGATATGGATTCCAAAACTCCTTCTACAAGATCCATCCACATTTTTGCTAATAAAAAAGCATTGTCCAGGAGATTCAAGATGGCGGCTTGAGAGGTGAGACAGAGAACTCCTCCCAAAACCACAGATAGTGTGAAAATATAGTTAATACAACTAACCCTAAAACAGCACAGGAAAGAAGGCTGTACCAGACTGCGTATAGACCTCACAAACAAAGCAGACCTCACAAAACAGGGTAACATATGAAAGCCTGGATCTAGTGGGACCTGAGCCCTTCCCCTGCCCCAACTCACCAGCAGGAGGAAAAGAAACAGAGCGGGGGATGAGGTGGGAGCCTGGGACTGCTGAACACCTAGCCCTGGAGATCTGCTTTGTGACTAGAAATCTACATTGTGTGGTGCTCTGGAGGATGGGGAGCTGGGAGAGGCAGAGTGCTTGAGAGACAGATTCTGGCTGTTTGTGGAGGATTGGATCCACAACTGGCCGCTCTGAGACAAGGGAAAGGCAGGCGGTCTGAGAGGCTACCTAGCAGCAAGAGGGCTGCTGAAGGCATGGGGTTTGCATGGAACTTGCTGCACAGGAGAATGGATAGGGGGACAAGGTTGTCTGGGTGCACTCAGCCGAGCAGATTGGGACCTTTGGGGAGCTTCAGGTGCTCCATCCTCCTGGCTGGCTACTCAGCTCCGAGGCCCCCCACTGTGATACACATCCTGCCAATCCTTCCTCCTGGCCTGACAACACTGGCTTGCAAACTGACAGTCACTGCTCTTGCATCAGGCCAGCCAGAGAGAGGGTCACCTACAAGAGCTAGATTCCAAGAACCAAGGCTTACACCTGTGGGCTCAGCCCACTGGCTGGTACACTGGAGACAGGCAGGGCAGACGGGAATCAGAAAACAGACTTTTCCTCCCCCTGGCACCAGCTCTGCTTCCCTACAATCCCAAACCTCACTATAGGGGCAGAGTAGCTCCAGGGACTGGAGCTTCTGGGCAACAGAGGGCAACACACAGAAATATGAAATGTCAAAAGAACATGGTACAGACCAAAATCTCACAAACCCCAGAAAAAGGGCCAAATGAAACTGAACTCACCAATCATCCCGAAAGAGAGTTCAAAATAAAAATAAACATGCTTATGGAGATACAGAAAAATATTCAAGAACTCAGGAATGAATTTACATTGGAGATCCAATCATTAAGAAATTCCGTAGCTGAAATGAAACATACAGTTGAGGGATTTAAAAGCAGATTAGATGTAGTAGAAGAGATGGTAGATGAATAGAAATTCGAGAAGAAGAATACAAAGAAGATGAGGCACAGAGAGAAAAAGGAATCTCTAAGAATGAAAGAATATTGAGAGAACTGTGTGACCAATCCAAAAGGAAAAATATTCATATAATAGGGGTACCAGAAGAAGAAGAGAGAGAAAAAGGGATAGAAAGTGTCACTGAGGAGGTAATTGCTGAAAACTTCTCCAATCAGGGGAAGGATATAGTCTCTAAAGCCATGCAGATGCACAGATCTCCCAACACAAGGGACCCAAGGAAGACAACATCAAGACATACAATAATTAAAATGGCAAAGATCAAAGATAAAGGCAGACTTTTAAAAGCAGCTAGAGAGAGAAAAAAGATCACCTACAAAGGAAAACCCATCCGGCTATCATCATATTTCTCAACAGAAACCTTACAGGCCAGAAGGGAGTGCATGATATATTTAGTGCAATGAAGCAGAAGGGCCTCAGACCAAGAATACTCTACCCAGCAAGGTTGTCATTTAAATTTGAAGGAGGGATTGAACAATTTTCAGATAAGCAAAAGCTGACAGTAATTACCTCCCAGTGGATTTTGGAGAGAGTCCTATAGATAGAAGTATGCCTAAAACTAAATAGATGCCACCCAAGGGATAGACAAAGAGTACAGAATATGACTCATAACACAAAGAATGGAGGAGGAAGAAAAAGGAGGGAAAAAAAATCCTTAGGTTGTGTTTGTAATAGCATATGAAGTAAGTTAAATTAGACTGTTAGATAGTAAGGCAATTACCCTTGACCTTTGGTAACCACAAATCTAAAGACTGCAATGGCAATAAGTACATACCTATCGACAATCACCCTAAAAGTAAATGGTGTGAATGAACCAATCAAAAGACATAGAGTTACAGAATGGATAAAAAAACAAGACCCATCTATATGCTGTCTACAAGAGACTCACTTCAAACCCAAAGATATACACAGACTGAAAGTAAAGGGATGGAAAAAGATACTTCAGGAAACTAATAGTGAGAAAAAAGCAGGAGTTGCAGTACTTGTATCGTACAAAATAGACTTCAAAACAAAGAAAGTCACAAGACACAAAGAAGGACATTACATAACGATAAAAGGATCAGTCCAACAAGAGGATATTACTATTATAAATATCTGTGCACCCAACACAGGATCACCTACATATGTGAAACAAATACTAACAGAATTAAAGGGGGAAATAGAATGCAATGCATTCATTTCAGGAGACTTCAACAACCACTCACTCCAAAGGACAGATCAACCAGACAGAAAATAAGTAGAGACAGAGGCACTGAACAACATATTAGAACAGGTGGACCTAACGGACATCTACAGAACACCCCATCCAAAAGCAACAGGATACACATTTTTCTCAAGTGCACATGGAACATTTTCAAGAATAGATCATATACTAGGCCACAAAAAGAGCCTCGGTAAATTCAAAAAGATTGAAATTGTACCAACAAGCTTCTCAGATCACAAAGGTATGAAACTAGAAATAAATTACACAAAGAAAGCAAAAAAGCCCACAAACACATGGAGGCTTAAAAACATGCTCCTAAATAATCAATGGATCAATGACCAAATAAAAACAGAGATCAAGCAATATATGGAGACAAGTGACAACAATAACACCACAAAATCTGGGGGACGCAGCAAAGGCAGTACTAAGAGGTAAATATATTGCAATACAGGCCAATCTCAGGAAAGAAGAACAATCCCAAAGGAACAGTCTAAACTCACAATTAATCAAACTAGAAAAGGAAGAATAAGGTCCAAATTCAGTAGAAGGAGGGACATAATAAAGATTAAAGCAGAAATAAATAAAACTGAGAAGGCTAAAACAATAGAAAGAATCAATGAAAGCAGAAGCTGGTTCTTCAAGAAAATAAACAAAAGAGATAAACCCCTAGCCAAACTTATCAAGAAAAAAAGAGTCTACACACATAAACAGAATCTGAAATGAGAAAGGAAAAATCACTACGGACACCACAGAAATACAAAGAACTATTAGAGAATACTATGAAAAATTATATGGTAACAAACTGGATAACCTAGAAGAAATGGACAACTTTCTAGAAAAATACAACCTTCCAAGGCTGACCCAAAAAGAAACAGAAAATATGAATAGACCAATTACCAGCAAAGAAATTGAATTGGTAATCAGAAAACTACCTAAGAACAAAATACCTGGACCAGATGCTTTCACTGCTGAATTTTATCAAACATTTAGTGAAAACCTAATACCCATCCTCATTAAAGTTTTCCAAAAAGTAGAAGAGGTGGGAATACTCATTCTACAAGGCCAAAATCACTCTAATACCAAAACCAGGCAAAGACACGACAAATAAAGAAAATCACAGACCAATATCCCTGATGAACATAGATGCAAAAATACTCAACAAAATATTAGCAAACCAAATTCAAAAATACATCAAAAAGATCATCCATCATGATCAAGTGGGACTCATGCCAGGGATGCAAGGATGGTACAACATTGGAAAATCTATCAACATCATCCACTACATCAACCAAAAGAAGAACAAAAACCACATGATCATCTCCATAGATGCTGAAAAAGCATTCAACAAAATTCAACATCCATTCATGATAAAAACTCTCAACAAAATGGGTATTGAGGGCAACTACCTCAACATAATAAAGGCCATATGTGACAAACCCACAGCCAACATTATACTGAAAAGCGAGTAGCTGAAAGCTTTTCCACTAAGATCGGGACAAAGACAAGGATGCCCACTCTCCCCACTTTTATTCAACATAGTACTAGAAGTCCTCGCCACAACAATCGGACAACACAAAGGAATAAAAGGCCTACTGATTGGTAAGGAAGAAGTCAAAACTGTCCATATTTACAGATGACATGATATTGTACATAAAAAACCCTAAAGAATCCACTCCAAAACTACTAGATCTAATATATGAATTCGGTAAAGTTGAGGGATACAAAATTAATACACAGAAATCTTGTGCATTCCTATACACTAATGGTGAACTAGCAGAAAGAGAAATTAGGAAAATAATTCCATTCATAATCCCATCAAAAAAGAATAAAATACCTAGGAATAAACCTAACCGAGTAAGTGAAAGACTTATACTCTGAAAATTACAAGACACTCATGAGAGAAATTAAAGATACCGATAAATGGAAACATATCCCACACTCATGGATAGGAAGAATTAATATTGTCAAAATGGCCATATTGCCTAAAGCAATCTACAGATTCTATGCAATCCCTATCAAAATACCTACAGCATTCTTCAGTGAACTGCAGCAAATAGTTCTAAAACTCATCAGGAACGACAAAAGACACCGAATAGCCAAAGCAATCCTGAGAAGGAAGAATAAAGCAGGGGCGATTATGCTCTTTGACTTCAAGCTCTACTACAAAGCCACAGGAATCAAGACAATTTGGTACTGGCACAAAAACAGACCCATAGACCAATGGAGCAGACTAGAGAGCCCAGATATAAATGCAAGCATATATGGTTAATTAATATACAATAAAGAAACCATGGATATACAACGGGGAAATGACAGCCTCTTCAACAGCTGGTGTTGGCAAAACTGGACAGCTACATGTAAGAGAATGAAACTGGATTAATGTCTAACCCCATACACAAAAGTAAACTCAAAATGGAGCAAGGACCTGAAAGTAAGTCATGAAACCATAAAACTCTTGGAAAAAAACAGGCAAAAATCTCTTGGACATAAATATAAGCAACTTTTTCATGAAGATATCTCCCTGGGCAAGGGAAACAAAAGCAAAAATGAACAAGTGGGACTACATCAAACTAAAAAGCTTCTGTACAGCAAAAGACACTATCATAAAATGAAAGTACATCCTACAGAATGGGAGAATATATTCATAAATGACATATCCGATAAGGGGTTGACATCCAAATTACATAAAGAGCTCACGCACCTCAACAAACAAAGAGCAAATAAGCCAATTAAAAAATGGGCAGAGTAGCTGAACAGAAACTTCCACAAAGAAGAAATTCAGATGGCCAAAAGGCACATGAAAAGATGCTCCACATCGCTTTTCATCAGAGAAATGCAAATTAACATAACAATGAGGTATCACCTCACACCAGTTAGGATGGCCCCTATCCAAAAGACAAACAACAACAAATGTTGGCCAGGATGTGGAGAAAGGGGAACCCTCCTACACTGCTGGTGAGAATGCAAACTAGTTCAACCATTGTGGAAAGGAGTATGGAGGTTCCTCAAAAAACTCAAAACAGAAATACCATTTGACCCAGGAATTCCACTCCTAGGAATTTACCCTAAGAATGCAGCAGCCCAGTTTGAAAAAGACATATGCACCCCTATGTTTATCGCAGCACTATTTACAATAGCCAAGAAATGGAAGCAACCTAAGTGTCCATCAGTAGATGAATGGATAAAGAAGATGTGGTACATATACACAATGGAATATTATTCAGCCATAAGAGGAAAACAAATCCTACCATTTGCAACAACATGGATGGAGCTAGAGGGTATTATGCTCAGTGAAATAAGCCAGGTGGAGAAACACAAGTATCAGATGATTTCACTCATCTGTGGAGTATAAGAACAAAGCAAAAACTGAAGGAACAAAACAGCAGCAGACTCACAGAACCCAAGAATGGACTAACGGTTACCAATAGGAAAGGTAGTGGGGAAAATAGGTGGGAAGGGAGGGATAATGGAGAAAAAGGAGTATTAAGATTAGCACACATAATGTAGCAGGGGGGCATATGGGGAAGGCAGTATAACACAGAGAAGACAAGTAGTGATTCTATAACATCTTACTACACTAATGGACAGTGACTGCAATGGGGAATGTGGTGGGGACTTGATAACAGGGGGAGTCTAGTAACGATAATATTGCTCATGTAATTGTACATTAATAATAGCAAAGTTAAATCAAATTTAAAAAAGCATTGTCCAATGAGGAAAAAGCATCTTTTATGTCTATTCATTAAAACAAACCATTAGATAGACAAGAAAATGTCAATAAGCAGAAGCTACTTGGACTCTTGGATGCCATGCGCTAGAAGATTTTAATAGCCTAGCTTCAAATTCTAGCTCTGAATATTATTAGTTATATGAAGTAGACAGGGGATCTCATATATTTGCAGTGAGGTATGATAATTATTATGTATGTGGAATTATTTAGCTCTGTGTCTGGCTTGGAAGAATTAATATATAAAAGGTTCAATAAGTCTGCTGAACTTTCATTCAATGAATTATACTGTATGCTACACCACTCAACCTCCCAAAACTATACCGTCAGCATTGGTTTGGCCAAACCAAAGACAAATGGCTCAGTTCCTTCAGGGCAACTTGTTTCATTGCCGGAGAGCACTCATTAGGAGTGGCCTTCTTACATTGGGTTCAGATGTGCTAGTGGTCCGGTGTGCTCACTGTTGTATGGAAAATGGACTCTAGGCTCTATTTCTATATGTGTTTCCTTTAAATTTCAGTTCTTAGTATGTACAAAAATATGTATCATGGCATATCTAATTTTATTTAAACTTTCCAAGGTTCCTCGACTAATTTATCAAGTAACGTAATCCTGAGTTTGTTTTCTAGGTCTTTGGCTCACTGTTAGTACAATGCTTTCAAAAACTAGTTCTATTTTTTTTTTAAGCTGTTTGATTTCAGCCAGTTCTGTGTGCCAGTAGCAACATACATAGTTATTGCCTAGACATATTTCTTAATTTCTTAAATATAATCAATCAATTTCTTCACTTTCTCACTTCTCTATTACCCTATCTGCTTCTCTTCTCCTCTCTCCCTCTCTGTCTGTCTCTCTGTCTCTCAACTTAATCACATGTACCTCTCAGAGACACACCCTTTTCTCTGAGCCATTTTGGACATGCAGTTGAATGACTTTACTGAGTATAACATCTTTAGCTGGCCTTATAATTTTCACATAATTCAGCCATTCTGAGGTTATTTCAATGGGTACAAAGGTCATATATTTAATTTTTTTCCCTGCTACAAGTCTGAGTTTTAATCAGACTTTACTACTCAAAAGCCTTCTCAATTTTATTCTTTGCTGGTTGGCATTGAGAAGTAATTTCTTTTTCCAGTTCTGGAAATCCCTGAATTAATGAATTCTCTCTATTTCCTTCCATTTTTACTTACATGCTGGGCAACACTTTCCTGAAACCATCTCTTTATTAATACATTGCCATATGCAGCTAGAAATACTAAATTCTCTTTCATGGCTGTTTCTCCTTGATCCACAAGTTCATAAGATACATGATTTTCTTCCCAAGTTACCACAGATAACATTATAACAGAATGTTTTGCCTCTGCAGAGTAGAAAACAGGATCTCTTCAACTTTTGATCAGTTTTCTTGCCTCCTATTAGACAATTACTAGGCCAGTGCTACGTATTTCTGAGATTCTTGCAACAGTACTCCATCTTTATTACAGGATAGGGGAGGTTGTGCTACAGTAATAAACAATATAAAACTCTCAGTGAATTAAGCCAAAACATTTATTTTCACTTGTGTTCCATGTCATCCTCAACCCATGATACAGCATGATGGAGGAACTGCCACATGGATTGTGCCAGTTGCTGTGGCGGGTTTCTAAAACTTGCTGGCTAGAAGACACAAATTCTATTCCATTCAAATTCTAGTGGCCAATCCACATGAGTTTATTATAGACAACTTAAAAGTTGAGTGGAAGGGCAAGATTCATAGTGTAAAATGAAGAGAGGCAAGAAAGGGAGAATAGCAAAAGAGTTTTTTTTATTTTGCTATTCTTAATATACAATTACATGATTACATGAACAACATTATGGTTACTAGACTCCCCCTATTATCAAGTCCCCACCACATACCCCATGGCAGTCACTGTCCATCAGCATAGTAGGATGTTATAGAATCACTACTTGTCTTCTCTGTGTTATACTGCCTTCCCCGTATCCCCCCACCCCATCCCCACCCCAGCTACATTATGTGCGCTAATTGTAATAGCCCATTTTCCCCGCTTATCCCTCCCTTCCCACCCATTTTCCCCAGTCCCTTTCCCATTGGTAACCGTTAGTCCATTCTTGGGTTCTGTGAGTCTGCTGCTGTTTTGTTCCTTCAGTTTTTGCTTTGTTCTTATACTCCACATATGAGTGAAATCATCTGATACTTGTCTCTTTCTGCCTGGCTTATTTCACTGAGCATAATACCCTCTACCTCCATCCATGTTGTTGCAAATGGTAGGATTTATTTTCTTCTTATGTCTGAATAATATTCCATTGTGTATATATTCCACATCTTCTTTATCCATTCATCTACTGATGGACACTTAGATTTTTTCCATTTCTTGGCTATTGTAAATAGTGCTGCAATAAACATAGGGGTGCATATGTCTTTTTCAAACTGGGCTACTGCATTCTTAGGGTAAATTCCTAGGAGTGGAATTCCTGGGTCAATGGTATTTCTATTTTGAGTTTTTTGAGGAACCTCCATACTGCTTTCCACAATGGTTGAAATAATTTACATCCCCACCAGCAGTGTAGGAGGGTTCCCCTTTCTCCACATCCTCGCCAACATTTGTTGTTTGTCTTTTGGATGGTGGCCATCCTAACTGCTGTGAGGTTATATCTCATTGTGGTTTTAATTTGCATTTCTCTGGTGACTAGTGATGTGGAGCATCATTTCATGTGCCTGTTGGCCATCTGAATTTCTTCTTTGGAGAAGTTTCTGTTCAGCTCCTCTGCCCATTTTTTAATTGGCTTATTTGCTCTTTGTTTGTTGAGGTGCGTGAGCTCTTTATATAATTTCGATGTCAACCCCTTTTCGGATATGTCATTTATGAATATATTTTCCCATACTGTAGGAAGTCTTTTTGTTCTACTGAAGGTATCCCTTGCTGTGCAGAAGCTTTTTAGTTTGATATAGTCCCATTCGGTCATTTTTGCTTTTGTTTCGCTTGCCTAGGGAGACATGTTCATGAAGAAGTTGCTCATGTTTATACCAAGAGATTTTTGCCTATATTTTTTTCTAAGAGTTTTATGGTTTCATGACTTACATTCAGGTCTTTGATCCATTTTGAGTTTACTTTTGTGTATGGGGTTAGAGAGTAATCCAGTTTCATTCTCTTACATGTAGCTGTCCGGTTTTGCCAACACCAGCTGTTGCAGAGGCTGTCATTTCCCCACTGTATATCCATGGCTCCTTTATCATATATTAATTGACCATATATACTTGGGTTTATATCTGGGCTATTCTTTTCCACTGGTTTATGGGTCTGTTCTTGTGCTAGTACCAAATTGTCTTGATTCCTGTGGCTTCGTAGTAGAGCTTGAAGTCAAGGAGCGTACTTCCCCCTGCTTTATTCTTCCTTCTCAGGATTGCTTTGCTAGTTGGGGTCTTTTGTGATTCCATATGAATTTTAGAACTATTTGCTCTAGTTCATTGAAGAATGCTGTTGGTAATTTGATAGGGATTGCATTGAATCTGTTGATTGCTTTAGGCAGGATGGTCATTTCAACAATATTAATTCTTCCTAGCCAAGAGCATGGGATGAATTTCCATTTATTAGTGTCCTCTTTCATTTCCCTTAAGAGTGATTTTTAGTTTTCAGGGTATAGGACTTTCATTTCATTGGTTAGGTTTATTCCTAGGTATTTTATTCTTTCTGATGCGATTGTGAATGGAATTATTTTCCTGATTTCTATTTCTGCTAGTTCATCGTTTGTGTATAAGAATGCAGCAGATTTCTGTGTATTTATTTTGTATCCCACAACTTTGCTGAATTCAGATATTAGATCTAGTAGTTTTGGAGTGGATACTTAGGGTTTTTTATGTACAATGTCATGTCCTATGCAAACAGAGACAGTTTGATTTCTTCCTTTCCAATCTGGATGCTTTTATTTCTTTTTGTTGTCTGATTGCCATGGCTAGGACCTCCAGAACTATGTTGAATAAAACTGGGGAAGGTGGGCATCCTTTTTTTGTTACCGATCTTAAAGGAAAAGCTTTCAGCTTCTTGCTGTTAAGTATAATGTTGTCTGTGGGTTTGTCATATATGGCCTTTATTATGTTGAGGTACTGGCCCTCTATACCCATTTTGTTGAGAGTTTTTATCATGAATGGATGTTGAATTTTGTCAAATGCTTTTTCAGCATCTATGGAGATGATCATGTGGTGTTTGTCCATCTTTTTGTTGATGTAGTGGATGATGTTGATGTATTTTCAACTGTTGTACCATCCTTGCATCCCTGGGATGAATCCCACTTGATCATGGTGTATGATCCTCTTGATGTATTTTTGAATTTGGTTTGCTAATATTTTGTTGAGTATTTTTGCATCTATGTTCATCAGGGATATTGTTCTGTAATTTTCTTTTTTGTCGTGTCTTTGCCTGGTTTTGGTATTAGAGTGATTTTGGCCTTGTAGAATCAGTTTGGGAGTATTCCCACCTCTTCTACTTTTTGCTAAACTTTGATAAGGATGGTTATTAGGTTTTCACTAAATGTTTGATAAAATTCAGCAGTGAAACCATCTGGTGCAGAGGTGTTGTTCTTAGGTAGTTTTCTGATTACCAATTCAGTTTCTTTGCTGGTAATTGGTCTATTCAGATTTTCTGTTTCTTTCTGGGTCAGCTTTGGAAGGTTTTATTTTTCTAGAAAGTTGTCCATTTCTTCTAGGTTATCCAGTTTGTTACCATGTCATTTTTCATACTATTCTCTAATAGTTCTTTGTATTTCTGTGGTGTCCATAGTGATTTTTCCTTTCTCATTTCTGACTCTTTTTATGCGAGTAGACTCTCTTTTTTTCTTGATAAGTCTGGCTAGGGATTTATCTATTTTGCTTATTTTCTCAAAGAACTAGTTCCTGCTTTCATTGATTCTTTCTATTGTTTTATTCTTCTCGATTTTATGTATTTCTTCTTTAATCTTTATGACTCCTTCTACTGACTTTGGGCCTCATTTGTTCTTCCTTACCTAGTTTCGTTAATTGTGAGTTTAGACTGATACTTTTGGATTGTTTTTCTTTCCTGAGGTTGCCCTGTATTGCAATATACTTACCTCTTTGCATGGCCTTCACTGCATCCCACAGATTTTGTGGTGTTGAATTATTGTTGTCATTTGTCTCCATATATTGCTTGATCTCTGTTTTTATTTGGTCATTGATCCATTGATAATTTAGGAGCATGTTATTAAGCCTCCATGTGTTTGTGGGCTTGTTCTTTTTCTTTGTGTAATTTATTTCTAGTTTCATACCTTTGTGATCTGAGAAGCTGGTTGGTACAATTTCAATCTTTTTGAATTTACCGAGGCTCTTTTTGTGGCCTAATATATGATCTATTCTTGGAAATGTTCCATGTACACTTGAGAAGAATGTGTATCCTGCTGCTTTTTGATGGAGTGTTCTGTAGATGTCTGTTAGGTCTACCTGTTCTAATATGTTGTTCAGTGCCTCTGTCTCTTTACTTATTTTCTGTCTGGTTGATCTGTCCTTTGGAGTGAGTGGTTGTTGAAGTCTCCTAAAATGAATGCATTGCATTCTATTTCCCCCTTTAATTCTGTTAGTATTTGTTTCACATATGTAGGTGATCCTGTGTTGGGTGCACAGATATTTATAATAGTAATATCCTCTTGTTGGACTGATCCTTTTATCATTACGTAATGTCCTTCTTTGTGTCTTGTGACTTTCTTTGTTTTGAATTCTATTTTGTATGATACAAGTACTGCAACTCCTGCTTTTTTCTCATTATTAGTTACATGAAATATCTTTTTCCATGCCTTACTTTCACTGTGTCTATGTGTTTGGGTTTGAAGTGAGTCTCTTTTAGGCAGCATATAGATGGGTCTTGTTTTTTATCTATTCCATGACTCTGTGTCTTTTGATTGGTGCATTCAGACCATTTACATTTAGGGTGATTACCGATAGGTATGTACTTATTGCCATTGCAGTCTTTAGATTTGTGGTTAGCAAAGGTTCAAGGGTAATTCCCTTACTATTTAACAACCTAATTTAACTTACTTCATATGCTATTAAAAACACAACCTAAAGGTTCTTTTTTTTTTTCTCCTTTTTCTTCCTTCCCATTCTTTGTATGTTATGAATCGTATACTGTGTTCTTTGTCTTCCCATGGGTGACATCTATTTAGCCTTAGGAATACTTCAATCTATAGGAGTCCCTTCAAAATGCACTGTAGAGGTGGTTTGTGGGAGGTTAATTCTCTCAGCTTTTGCTTATCTGGGAATTGTTTAATCCCTCCTTCAAATTTAAATGATAATCTAGCCAGATTAAGTAATCTAGGTTCCAGGCCCTTCTGTTTCATTGCATTAAATACATCATGCCACTCCCTTCTGGCCTGTAAGGTTTCTGTTGAGAAGTCTGATGATAGCCTGATGGGTTTTCCTTTGTATGTGATCTTTTTTCTCTCTCTATCTGCTTTTAAAAGTATGTCTTTATCCTTGATCTTTGCCATTTTAATTATATGTCTTGATGTTGTCTTCCTTGGGTCCCTTGTGTTGGGAGATCTGTGCAACTCCATAGCTTGAGAGCCTATCTCCTTCCCAAGATTGGAGAAGTTTTCAGCAATTACCTCCTCAGTGACACTTTCTATCCCTTTTTCTCATTCTTCTTCTTCTGGTACCCCTATTATGTGAATATTGTCGCTTTTGGACTAGTCACACAGTTCTCTCAATATTCTTTCATTCTTAGAGATTCTTTTTTCTCTCAGTGCCTCAGCTTCTTTGTACTCCTCTTCTCAAATTTCTATTCCATTTACCGTCTTTTCTACTACATCTAATCGGCTTTTAAATTCCTCCACTGTATGTTTCATTTCAGATATGGAATTTCTGAATGATTGAATCTCCAATGTAAATTCATTCCTGAGTTCTTGTATATTTTTCTGTACCTCCATAATCATGTTTGTAATTTTTATTTTGAACTCTCTTTCAGGAAGATTGGTGAGTTCAATTTCATTTGGCCCTCTTTCTGGGGTTTGTGTGATTTTGGTCTGAACCATGTTCTTTTGATGTTTCATATTTCTGTGTGGTGCCCACTAGTGTGCAGAAGCTCCTGTCTCTGGATCTCCTCAGCCCCTGGAGTGAGGTTGGGGTTTGTAGATGAGTGGAGCTGGTGCCTGCGGGTAGGAAAAGATCTGTTTTCTGATTCCCATCTGCAGTGCCTGTCTCCAGTGTTAGAGCCAGTGGGTAAGCACACAGGTGTAGTAAGCCTCTGTGCTTTGCATCTCTAGCCGTTGTAGGCGGGGCCTCCCTTTAGCTGGCCTGATGCCAGCACAGTGACTGCCAGATTGCACACTGGTGCCAACAGGCTAGAAGGAAGGTGCAGCAGGCTGCATGTCACAGTGCAGGTCCTTGGAGCTAAGTAGGCAGCCAGGGGGATGGAGCACCTGAAGCTCCTCAAAGTTCCCAAAAAGCTGGGCATAGTGTGTCCAGACAACCTTACCCTTGTCCAGCTCTCCCTTCTCCCATGCAGCAAGCTCCACCCAAATCCTTCCCCTTCAGCAGCCCTCTTGCTGCTAGGAAGCCTCTCAGACTGCCTGCCTTTTCTCTGACACAGAGCTGCCGGATGTGGATCCCCTCTTCCACAAACGGCCAGAATGTCAGTTTCTCAAGCACTCTGTCTCTCCAAGCTCCCCAACATCCAGAGCACCACACACTATAGGTTTCTGCTCACAAAGCAGAACTCCAGGGCTAGGTGTTCAGCAGTCCTAGGCTTCCACCCTCTCCCCTCTCCATTTCTCTTCCTCCTGCTGGTGAGCTGGTGTAGGGAAAGGGCTTGGGTCCCACTAGATTAAGGCTTTTGTATGTTACCCTGTTTCGTGAGGTCTGCTATGTTTGTGAGATGTGTATGCAGTCTGGTTCAGCCTTCTTTCTTGTTGTTGTTTTAAGGTTAATTGTTTTAATTAACTATATTTTTGTACTGTTTGTGGTTTTGGGAGGAGCTCTCCGTCTTACCTCTCACGCCACCATCTTGAATTCCCAGACAGTTTTATAACATAGAAATCAAAGGATGAAAATATTTCATAAAGGAGAATGCCATCGGCACAAATATGAGTAAGATGAGGACGTAGAGATAAGTCGGTGACACAGTTGAGAAACAATGAAGTTCTATCAACTCCAAGAACATTGAGAGACAAAAGTATGATCTAAATCTCATTACTATAGGTTTAAATTTACCTAAATTGCCTTAGAGTTTGCTGTATCCAATAAGAACATTACTATAGACTCAGGATTCCAATGTGTGGAAATCAGTCTTAGTTTTCAAATAAAAGGGACTCAGACCCCTACTGAGATTAGCAGTGGTCCTTTATTTTCCATGCAGAGCTTCTTACTTTACCTGAATTATGGAAGAAAGATAGAGATGCATACAGTTAAAAAGAAAGTCCAGTTTCCTCAACAGAAGCCAACTGCTGCTGGTTACTATCACTGCCACACACATGCTTATAAGACTAAAGAGACTCAGCCTCACAAATGTCAGTCAGCTGTTCATCTGATTACCTGAACAGGTTCTAAGCTTTCAGGGAAGGCTCCTTGTACTCCCTTGTTGCTAAAACTAAGCATAGGTGTGCTTATTAGAGTTCTTAGGTTTATACATCTTGGTATTTACTTCTTTCTTCCCCACATGCAACCATGGCTCAGAAAGCTGGCCTTCTCAATAACGGTAAGTCACACTTGGGTTTTTTGTCCCTTGCAGAGTAGGAACTGCTGTCTCCTTTTTTCCAGTGGTCCACACCACCAAAAATTGAGCTGCATCACCATTCCATCCCTTTAAATCCAAATAGTCCTACTTGATCCCCTTTCTTAGATCATGAAAATCCACACACACCCTTCTAGGTGCTGTTCATACCCTTCTAAGGTCTTATATGTAGGGAGAATGGGAAAAAGCTTTCATGAAATCAAAATGAATTTATTCTCATAAGTGTGACAGTGTTAACTTTCAGTCACAGCTCTCTCCTGGGTAAAATAAAGCAAAACAAAACAGAAACAAGTCAATAAACAAGCAAAACCTATATAAAGCCAACCTCTCACAGAGCTTTCACTAATTGTTGATGGAGAATTCTCTGTTCATGACTATTTTATATTTTATAATTAATGTTTTTAAAAGGCTGTGTTTTAGTACTGAAAAATTTAAAGTTTAAGTATCAAGATGTACCATGTAATCAAGGTTTGTTGACTGAATCAATGAATGCTATGAATCCATTATTACATATGGTTTATAGCTCTAAGCAGCAGCATCAATGCACCAATAACATGCAAATGCACCTGAATTACCTGGGAGCATTACAGCAGCTGCTTCATCAGCAGTTATTTTGCCAGTTGTTTAGAGGCTGTGAAAATTAACACAAGCTGGCAGAAACACTGGTAATATATCTGGGAGCCATTTTTGCCTAGAATAAAGGTGGTTTCTTTAAATAAAACACTGTCTGCAGGATCATAGAGGATGAAAGGCACACTGAGGAGAAATCAGCATCAAACAAGGACCGAGAACAAAAATTACCATAGGAGAACTCGACACTGTGTGCTGCTAAGCAGATTGCAACTAAACTCTGATATCACACAGGCAAATATAAAATTTGCTTACCTATGAGGATGGGGCATATGAATATAGGGGGTTTAAGGGAAAACTCTTAAGGGGAGTCTGCTTGGGCTGATGGGTAATGTTCATGCATGGATTCAAACATATGGTTAGCATTTACTGTGGATCAGGCCCTGTGTTAGGTCCTTGTCACACGGGACTGGACCTGTCAGACACAGCCCTGCCCTCTTGAAACTCACAACCCGGCATTTATTACACATTTTATAAGAAATGCTCTTGAGAGAAGCTAGAAGGAGGGAAAGAAAACCCAGAATGACTTCAGCCATTAAATGATGGCCCCTTAGACCAATGATGAAAAAAGGCAAAGGATGTTTCAGGGTCTATCTCTCTTGGGGATTGTACCACAAACTAACTTAGGCAAGTCACTGCATTTTCTAGGGAATCAGATTCCTTATTAGTAAAACCCAGATGTTGGCTAATGGTGACAGTCTATTCTATGAACAGTTCTACTTCAGCAATTATTTTATTTCTGGATTTAAATAAATATTTTGACTGAAAAAAAAAAAGACTACTCTTAGCCCAAAAAACACAAGGTCTGATGTGACAGCATATTTGCCAATGCCTGGTTCATTTCCCTCATTCACATCCTTCCCACTCCTCCTGCAGAGGTGTGCACATACCTTTACCCACTCATTTTTGGTGACAGATGAACAGGCCCATTCCCTTCTGGGTCCTAAATCTCTTTTTTCGTCCTCTCTTCCAGAGTTTGTTCCCCTGAGATCGCTCACCCAAGACTCCCTGCAGCATTTTTAATTTAATTTCCTTTGTAACTCTGAGATGAGGGTCATTTATAGATATTTTTTATAAAAACAGTACTTCAGAGAATATAAAAACCAGAAGCTGGTGGTCAAAAAGCCCATTAGGGGAATCTCCGAAGTTTGTCTCCCTCCACTGTTCAGTCAGGGCATCAGCAAGATATTACAGAGCTGGCCTGTGGCCGAGTCCCAGCTGCTACACTGACATATGTCTGATTGTCTATCTGCTCAGGTCAAAGCATGGGTGAGGGTGTGAGTGGGAGAAGCACACTGCTATTTGGATTGTCACTTTGCTAACCCTAACGCTGCTATGCAGCACCGATGCAAAATTCAACTCTAGACAGCTGACAAAATGTTTTTTATTACACAGTCTCTAAGCCTTTAACTGAACTCTTCTTCTTGTTAACAATCTCAGAATCTATCCAGGAGGAGGACTGCCAAGTGATAAAGGAGGAAAGCACAGACTTAGTGAGCAGAAGCAAGGTCTCAATTCAGATTCTTTTACTCTCTGGTTGTATGACTTGCTCCCTTTTGGGAAGTCATGTACTCTTATCTAAATCTCAGTCTTTTCACTTGTAAAAGGAGGAAGTAATCTGTAAATGAGAAGATGAAACGAACAGAATGATAAAATTTTGGAATTGGAAATGACTTTTAACACCATATAACCTAACTTCCTTGGCACTCTTAAGGTAAAAAGCAAAGGGGTTTGCAAACCTTCTGCTCATTAGAATCACTTGGGAAGCTTTTTATTAAAGTGCCTGTTCCCAAGCCCAGCAATTCTCATTTAAATGTTCTGGGATAATGCTCAGTATTGGTGCTTTTTAAAGGCTTCTTAATTGATGCTAATGTGCAACCAGAGATTAAAACAAAATAAATCTAAACAATATGGATACAACACACACACACACACACACACACACACGGGAAAAACAAACAAAGCTGGGAAAAACAACACTAGACTATAGAAAAGGTAAACACTGTCCAATATCTGCTAAACGAGATCCTGAGGAACACAACCAGGATATGAATGCGCAGTTTCTCTATTCTAATGCCATGCTGTTTCTGTACCCTCAATGGGCACATGATCCACTGTACCACCTCCAGCTAGGTGCAGTTTCTCCCTCCATTAAGCCACCAGAGCACTTATCACTTCGAGTGACTTATTTCCATCCTTTTTATAGACTTTATAAGAGTGTAAACTTCTTAATAATAGAGGCCACATCCACCTCATTCTATATATTCCATATTGTCAGGGACTGTGCTTCCAAGCTGTACACAAAGCAATATATGCTACACACTAGGTTTCATCAACTCCCCCCTCTTCTTCCCACTCTGTACCTGCTTTACCCTGAGCTGAGCTGTCTTCTTCCCCTAATTCCTTTTGTTTCTCATTGCTTTAATTTTTAGGTCTTTCATCACATCTCTGCCTAACATTCTTCTTTATTTTCTTTTTCTAAGGCAAAGGAATGTAAACCTTTGAACATACCCCAAATTACCAGCCCCAGTGATGAAAACCTCTTCAGTGTTTCTGGATTAATTTCACTCTTCACTCATTATTCTTGGGATTATGGTTAAATTGCCATGAATGGATAAGCTCTTTCCTCCAGGGAAGCACATGAAATTCCCTGGAGTGAGCCCCAAATCTGTTGTATATTCTAATATTTTCTAGTTTCCGTTATCCAATTACATTTTACTCTTTGCTGTGAATATTACCTGTCTTCCACCTGCCACTCCATCTCACACATATACACCCCTATCTTGCAATACAGTGATTTTAAATACCTTTGCCTTTTATTATTTATCCAATAACTTCTTCCCTTTTTTCATTAATTTTTTCCCCATATTTCCAGGGGCAGGTTAGTTTGTAGGTCTTAAACAAAAGCCTTCTCTGACGCCTCCAGCCACTACTGATATCCATCATCTCTACACAGCTGATTCAAAACCATCTGTCTCATCAGGTGAGCACTTAACACAATTTTGGTAAGAAATTGTGTTCTTAATGTTTCCCTAACTAGAAGTGTGAACTCAAAATTAGAAGAGACCTTTCTTCTAGTTTGTCTCTGTTCCCAGTGTCTCCCAATACAATGCCAGAAAACAATAAAATGTTTATTAGAAGCCAGACATACTGCACACTAACTCTGTGCTCAATCTTAGTCTGAGCACTTATTATGATTGACTAATTTAATCTTCCCTAACAACTCTAGGAGGTTTTCCTCATTTTACAGAGAAAATGATACACACGGAAATCAACTAACTCAAGTTTTCACAGCTAGTAAGTGGCAGAGACAGTACTGGGCCATCTAACTCCAGAGCCGATGCTTTAAGCCACTGTGCAGTATTTATGTGCTTATTCTATTTATAAGCACACTATGTGCTTATTGTGTTGTTATGAGGAACAAAAAAGACAGTAATGTAAATTCGTTAGTACAGGGCCTGATATGCAAATCCTCAGTAGATGGTAGATGTTATTATTACATAGAACAGTCCTGGCTCTGCTTCTTAACCTACTGTATGATCTTGAGGAGACCACCTATAATCTCTATACCCACAGATTCTGCATAGAATGTGTTTGAACAATCAGCAGGGACATTTCAAATGCATAGGAGAGTTATTTTCATATGAAGACACATTTCTCATTGCCATAATGACAGGAGTACTATTGGCCTTGAGCAGAGGAAAAGGCAAGGGTGCTAAGAGTGAGCCCTTTTCAGGCTTACACAACAAAAAAGACTTTGATTTAGAAACACTGGAAGAATTACTTTTAAGGTCCCTCCAAGTTTTAAATGACCTAGTACTAATAGTGGGCTTTTGGCTAGAATATGATTTCCTGCCAAAGGTTTTAACCTTTATCACTTACTAAAATTTAGCTCAGCATTACTCATCAACTAGCCAGTATTTAAAACACAGTGTTATGCATTTATAATTAATATGGATTAGATACTATTTTCTGTGCAGTCTGGAAGGCAAGTCGTTTTGGAGAGCCACACAGCTGCTCAATGATGCAAATGATACCTATTTAAAATAGCATATCCCATTGCTTTTAAAAAATGTGGTAAACATCATGGCATAGTTGGAAAAGCACCTTGTGGAAGCAGAGAAACCATCTTTAATCCTGGATTTATCAGTTATTATCTATGTAAACTTGGGCATATTATTTACATTTCTGGAACCCTGTTTCCCCAAAGGGGGAACGGGAGCAACACAGCCAGTTTTAAGGATGTTGTAAGAATTAGAGCCACTCTAGTTAAAAAGGCTGGCACATATTGGTGACTCAATAAATGGCACCCATAATCATTTTTTCTATTCTTTTCATCATGTGGGGGATATTTATTGGTTCCCCCCACTGTACTAAAAGAAGAATTGTGATTTTGGATCTGGGCCTTGGAAGATAATTAAGTTTTGGTCTGGTGAATAAGTGGGCAACTTTATGACCACAGAATGTAATGGCTCTAATGTATGTTTTTACTCATTCTACACATATTTCCTGAATTGTTCTTACATACCACACTTTGAATAGGTCCTAAAGATATAATGAAGATGGTCTATGAAGATGGTCTTTATACTCATAGACTTGGCATTCTGGAGGGTTTTGCCTTGCATCTATCTATACAAGAAGTGATAACCACATGCTGCATTTTCAAAAGTTGTTTTTAGGATTTCCAGAAACACCCTAGACCTGTTGAAATGTTTCTGTTCATCAGCCTTATTGCTTATACAAACAAATCATAAATCCTCCAAGTTTATTTAATCCAGGAGTTGCATCTTCCATAAGGACGCATGCACACATGCACATACACACACACATATTACATTACCCCTGTACCTCAGTAGCATGAACATCAAGGGCACATTATTACTCATGGTTGCCTTTGTTTTTTTCCCATTATTAAATTTGATACATAAAGCTTGTCTATTACTTGAAAAATTTGATTTGGCAATAAAAAATGCTTATAGGAAATGTGGGACTTGACTGGATCATTGATGTGCATTGGGATTCTCTAAGAGGTTGATACACTGTAGTTAGCATTTCACAAATAAATTTGACCTGGGGATCCCTCTTGAAAAATATTTTCCCCAGTACATCTGACCTGATAACCAATCCTGGTAAATTTTTATGTATCTATTTACTCTTATGTCATGGCTTTCTCTGGCATAATAAGCATTGTCTCGAACACTTGCCTTGAAAGATTGTTTCTCTTCCTGGAAAACTAGGAAATGGTTTTAATTGATTTTTAAATCTGTGGCTAGAGCAAGCTAATTTTATTTTAAGTTTAAAGTTATCAGGAGATATTACAACCAAAATTAAATGTTTGACTTATTTCATTTAGGTTTCTTATTTGTCTCTGCCCCAAAATATCAGTGATCTTTGAGTGACAGCCAATGCTCAATCCCGTAAATTTACATTCAGCAAGTATGATTTGGGTATCTATTATATTATGCGTGCTTTAGTGGGCATTGAAGAAAAACATAATTAAATTATGGCTCATGCCTCAAGGAGCTTATAGTCTAATAGAGAAGACACTTATGCTAATAGACAATTATAATATATCATAATAAGTACATATTAGAAGTATGGGAGTGATTTTCTGGTTGGGCAAATATCAGGAAAAAACAGGACCCAGGCAAGTGATTTATTTCAACTGAGGGATTTAAACCAAATCCCTTCTCCTTGGAACTTAGAAATAAGAGAATGTTATATACAACAACAACAAAGGTGAGGATACGTGAACTTCTCTTACCCACATCCCTTCCCTTCCAGGCGTGACTAGGAGATTTATTGCTTATGGAACTTTTGAAAGCAATTGTACTTTGAGGAAAGACAAGTGTCACCTAAAATAAGGAACACACTTTGAATTCCACTTCCAAAGAGCCAGCACTTGATAACATAACCTCCCTTAAATTGCCACCCCATCTAGTAGCTATCAAAACAATTTTCCCCACGAGGTCCCCTAACAATGCCTCTTTTACTTAACCTCAATTCATCGAAAATATACAACTGAAAAAACATAAAGATGCTACTGGAAGTGAGAGTAGTACACCATTACATTTGTTAAAATATATTTAGTATCATTAATCTACAATTACATGTGCAATATTATGGTAATTAAACTACCCCCTTCATCTGGTCCCCCCCACCAACCCCATTACAGTCACTGTCCATCAGCGTAGTGAGATACTATAGAATCACTACTTGTCTTCTCTGAGTTGTACAGCCCTCTCCACGTCCCACAACATTACATCTCAATACCCCTTTTTCCCCCTTGTTCCTCCCTTCCCACCCATCCTCCTCAGTTCCTTTCCCTTTGGTAACTATTAGTCCATTCCTGGGTTCTGTAAGTCTGCTGCTGTTTTGTTCCTTCAGTTTTTTCTTTGTTCTTATACTCCACAAATGAGTGAAATCATTTGATACTTGTCTTTTTCCACTTGACTTATTTCACTGAGCATAATACCCTCTAGCTCCATTCATGTTGTTGCAAATGGTAGGATTTGTTTTCTTCTTATGGCTGAATACTATTCCATTGTGTATATATACCACATCTTCTTTATCCATTCATCCACTGATGGACACTTAGGTTGCTTCCATTTCTTGACTATTGTAAATAGTGATGCGATAAACATAGGGGTGCATATGTCTTTTTCAAACTGGGCTACTGCATTCTTAGGGTAAATTCCTAGGAGTGGAATTCCTGGGTCAAATGGTATTTCTATTTTGAGTTTTTTGAGGAACCTCCATACTCCTTTTCACAATGGTTGAACTAGTTTGCATTCTCACCAGCAGTGTAGGAGGGTTCCTCTTTCTCCACATCCTCGCCAACATTTGTTGTTTTTTGTGTTTTGGATGTTGGCCATCCTCACTGGTGTGAGGTGATATCTCATTGTGGTTTTAATTTGCATTTCTCTGATGATTAGCAATGTGGAGCATCTTTTCATGTGCCTGTTGGCCATCTGAATTTCTTCTTTGGAGAAGTGTCTATTCATGTCCTCTGCTCATTTCTTAATTGGATTATTTGTGTTTTGTTTGTTAAGGTGCATGAGTTCTTTATATATTTTGGATGTCAACCCCTTATCGGATACGTCATTTATGAATATATTCTCCCATACTGTAGGATGTCTTTTTGTTCTACTGATGGTGTCCTTTGCTGTACAGAAGCTTTTCAGCTTGATATAGTCCCACTTGTTCATTTTTGCTTTTGTTTCCCTTGCCCGGGGAGATATGTTCTTGAAGAAGTTGCTCATGTTTATGTCCCAGAGATTTTTACCTGTGTTTTTTTCTAAGAGTTTTATGATTTCATGGCTTACATTCAGGTCTTTGATCCATTTTGAGTTGACTTTTGCACATGGGGTTAGACAGTAGTCCAATTTCATTCTCTTACATGTAGCTGTCCAGTTTTTCCAACACCAGCTGCTGAAGAGGCTGTCTTCTCCCCATTGTATATCCAAGGCTCCTTTATCATATATTAATTGACTGTTTATGTTTGGGTTAATGTTTGAATTTTCTATTTTGTTCCACTGGTCTGTGGGTCTGTTTTTGTGCCAATACCAAATTGTCTTGATTACTGTGGCTTTGTAGTAGAGCTTGAAGTCAGGGAGCATAATTCCCCATTTTATTCTTCCTTCGCAGGATTGCTTTGGCTATTCAGGGTCTTTTGTTGTTCCATATGAATTTTAGAATTATTTGTTGCAGTTCATTGAAGAAAGCTGTTGGTATTTTGATAGGGATTGCGTTGAATTTGTAGATTGCTTTAGGTGGTATAGCTATTTTGACAATATTTATTCTACCTAGCCAAGAGCATGGGATGCATTTCCATTTGTTAGTGTCCTCTTTAATTTCTCTTAGGAGTGTCTTGTAGTTTTCAGGGTATAGGTCTTTCACTCCCTTCGTTAGATTTATTCCTAGGTATTTTATTTTTTTTGATGCAATTGTGAATGGAATTGTTTTCCTGATTTCTCTTTGTGTTAGCTCATCAATAGTGTATAGGAAAGCAACAGATTTCTGTGTGTTAATTTTGTATGCTGCAACATTGCTGAATTCAGATATTAGTTCTAGTAGTTTTGGGGTGGAGTCTTTAGGGATTTTTATGTACAATATCATATCATCTTCAAATAGTGACAATTTGACTTCTTCTTTACCAATCTGGATGCCTTGTATGTCTTTGTTTTGTCTGATTGCCATGGCTAGGACGTCCAGTACTATGTTGAATAACAGTGGAGAGAATGGGCATCCCTGTCTTGTTCCCGATCTTAGATGAAAAGCTTTCAGCTTCTCGCTGTTAAGTATGATGTTAGCTGTGGGTTTGTCATATATGGCCTTTATGATGTTAAGGTACTTGCCCTCTCTACCCATTTTGTTGAGTTTTTATCATGAATGGATGTTGAATTTTGTCAAATGCTTTTTCAGCATCTATGGAGATGATCATGTGGTTTTTGTTCTTCTTCTTGTTGATGTGGTGGATGATGTTGATAGATTTTCGAAAGTTGTACCATCCTTGCATCCCTGAGATGAATCCCACTTGATCATGGTGTATGATCCTCTTGATGTATTTTTGAATTCGGTTTGCTAATATTTTGTTGAGTATTTTTGCATCTACGTTCATCAGGGATACTGGTCTGCAATTTTCTTTTTATGTGGTGTCTGCCTGGTTTTGGTATTAGAGTGATGCTGGCTTCTTAGAATGAGTTTGGAAGTATTCCCTCCTCTTCTATTTTTTGGAAAACTTTAAGGAGAATGGGTGTTATTTCTTCTCTATATGTCTGGTAGAATTCAGAGGTGAATCCATCTGGCCTGGGGGTTTTGTTCTTGGGTAGTTTTTTGATTACCGCTTCAATTTCGTTGCTGGTGATTTGTCTGTTTAGTTTTTCTGTTTCTTGCTTGGTCATTCTTGGAAGGTTGCATTTTTCTAAGAAGTTGTCCATTTCTTCTATGTTTTCCAGCTTGTTAGCATATAGATTCTCATAGTATTCTCTTATAATTCTTTGTACTTCTGTGGTGTCTGTCGTGATTTTTCCTTTCTCATTTCTGATTGTGTTTATGTGTGTAGATTCTCTTTTTCTCTTAATAAGTCTGGCTAGGGGTTTATCTCTTTTGTTTATTTTTTCAAAGAACCAGCTCTTGGTTTTATTGATTTTTTCTATTGTTTTATTCTTCTCAATTTTAATTATTTCTTCTCTAATCTTTATTATGTCCCTCCTTCTGGTGACTTTGGGCCTCATTTTTCCTTCTCATTCCAATTTCAGTAATTGTGTCTTTAGACAATTCATTTGGGATTATTCTTCCTTCTTTAAATAGGCCTGGATTGCAATATACTATCCTCTTAGAACTGCCTTTGCTATGTCCCACAGGAGTTGTGGCTTTGTGTTTTTGTTGTCATTATTCTCCATATATTCTTTGACCTCTGTTTTAATTTGGTCGTTGACCCATTGATTATTAAGGAGCGTGTTGTTAATTCTCCTTATGTTTGTGAGCCTTTTTGTTTTCTTTCTAAAATTTATTTCTAGTTTTATACCTTTGTCATCTGAGAAGTTGGTTGGTAGAATTTCAGTATTTTTGACTTTACTGAGGTTCTTTTTGTGGCCTAGTATGTAGTCTATTCTGGAAAATGTTTCAACTGCACTTGAGAAGAATGTGTATCCTGTTGCTTTTGGATGTAGAGTTCTGTAGATGTCTGTTAGGTCCATCTGTTCTAGTGTGTTTTTCAGTGCCTCTGTGTCTTTACTTATTTTCTGTCTGGTTGATCTCTCCTTTGGAGTGAGTGGTATGTTGAAGTCTCCTGAAATGAATGCATTGCTTTCTATTTCCTCCTTTAATTCTGTTAGTATTTGTTTCACATATAGTGGCACTCCTGTGTTGGGTGAATATATATTTTAAATGGTTATATCTTCTTTTTAGACTGACCCCTTTATCGTTATGTAATGTCCTTCTTTATCTCTTGCTACTTTCTTCGTTTTGAAGTCTATATTGTCTGATACAAGTACTCCAACACCTGCTTTTTTCTCTTTGTTGTTTGCAGGAAATATCTTTTTCCATCCCTCACCTTTAGTCTGTGTATATCTTTGGGTTTGAGGTGAGTCTCTTGTAAGCAGCATATAGATGGGTCTTGGTTTTTTATCCATTCTATTACTCTGTCTTTTGATTGGTGCATTCAGTCCATTTACATTTAGGGTGATTATCTATAGATATGTACTTATTTGCCATTGCTGGCTTTAGGTTCATGGCTACCAAAGTTTCAAGGGTAGTAGCTTCTATACTATCTAACAGTCTAACTTAACTTTCTTGTTAAGTTTTGTAAACACAGTCTGATTATTCTTTATTTCTCTCCCTTCTTATTCTTCCTCCTCCATTCTTTATATACTAGGTGTTTTATTCTTTGCCTTTAGTTAGTATTTGGATGGTCTGCTTTCTTTGTTATGATTTTATTTTCTCTGGTGACCTCTTTTTAGCCTTAGGAGTACTTCCTTCTAGAGCAGTCCCTTTAAGATATCCTGTAGAGGTGGTTTATGGGAGGCAAATTCCCTCAGCTTTTGCTTCTCTGGAAATTGTTTAATCCCTCCTTCAAATTTAAATGATAATCATGCTGGATACAATATTCTTGGTTTGAGGCCCTTCTGTTTCATTACATTAAATATATCATGCCATTCTCTTCTGGCCTGTAAGGTTTCTTTTGAGAAGTCTGATGACAGTCTAATGACTTTTCCTTTGTAGGTGATCTTTTTTCTCTCTCTAGCTGCCTTTAATACTCTGTCCTTATCTTTGATCTTTGACATTTTGATTATTATGTGTCTTGGTGTTGTCTTCCTTGGGTCCCTTGTGTTGGGAGTTCTGTGGGCTTCCATTGTCTGAAAGACTATTTCCTTCCCCAGCTTGGGGAGGTTTTCAACAATTGTTTCTTCAAACACACTTTCTATCCCTTTTTCTCTCTTTTCTTCCTCTGGTACTCCTATAATGCGAATATTGTTGCATTTGGATTGGTCACACAGTTCTCTTAATATTCTTTCATTCCTAGAGATCCTTTTATCTCTATGCTTCAGGTTCTCTGTATTCCTGTTCTCTGATTTCTATTCCATTAACAGTCTCTTGCATCTCGTCCAGTCTGCTGCTAAGCCCGTCGATCGTTTGTCTCATTTCTGCATTGTCTTTCCTCACTTCCCTCACTTCCTGCCTTAGCTCTTGCATATTTCTCTGTAGATCCATCAGTATGGTTATGACTTTTATTCTGAATTCTTTTTCAGGAAGATTGTGCATGTCCATCCCATCAGGCTCCCTCTCTGGGGTTGTCTGGATGATCTTAGTCTGGACCGTATTCCTCTGTGTTTTCGTGGCAATAGAAGTGGTCGCTGGTAGGTGTCATGTATGTTAGCTGGGCTCTTTAAGGCTTTTAAAAAGAAAAAAGAAAAGAAAGAGAGAGAAAAGGAGAAAAGAGAAAAAAAGAGAGAGAGAGAGAAAAAGAGGGGAAAAAAAACAAAAAAACAACAACAAAATAAAAACGCCTGCTGGGAGTAGATTCTGTGAGGATGCTGTACATGGCACTGCTGCTCCACCATTCCGCAGCTGCGGCCACTCCGGGGAGGGAACGAATGGGAGGCTGCTGATCTCTGTGGAAAGTCTCAGTTCGGCTGCTTTTCTTAGCTGCCAGCCAAGGTGTCCGAAATTCCCCAGGACTCCCAGCCTGCTTGGCTGAGTGCGCTGGGATGATCCTGCCCCTCCGCTGGGCCCCTGTCTCTTTAAAACCCATAAAAAAAGCATGTGCTTTTCTTTTGTCCCGTGGAGCCGTCTGAGGGGACCTGCCATCTTGGATCCTGCACCTCTGTCTCTCCAATCTCCAATACACCGCGCAATGTGTGTCAGCGCTCTCAGCGCAGATCACCAGGGCTGGTTATTTCACGGGCCTGTACTTCCACTCCCTCCCGGCTCTGAATCCTCTCCTCTGGCTGGTGTGCTGGGGTGGGGGAGTGCTCGGGTCCCACCGGGTCGCGGCTCCGTATCTTACCCACTTCGCTCGGTGCTGAGTCCTCTCAGGTGTAACTGCTGCCTGGGTGCTGTCCTGTATCTTCTGGTCTCTCTTTTAGGAATAGTTGTATTTGTTGTATTTTCATAAATATATATGGTTTTGGGAAGAGATGCTCATGCTGCCATCTTCCCAGAAGTCCTCCATTACATTTTGAAATGTCTCATATTCTAATATTTAATTATTACCCAAATTCTGCTCATTGGTTTATATAACCTACCTTTTATAATTGAAATAACTGAGGCTCAGAGATACTAAGTTCCTGTCACGCAACTATGCAGCAATGAAACTGAAATACGGTTTCCAGTCATTTGACTTTAAGTTTCCTGGGGTTTTTTGCCCTTAACCCAATTTTGTAAAGCTGGCATGTCTAAATATTGAGTTTACCAAGAAAGCATCCTAAATATCAGTTGTGAGTTAGGGCCATTATTAATTGTGAGCTAGAAGTTACCTTTGTTCTCAAGCTATTGTTATGCAGAAGGTGACAACAAAACTATTCTCAAAGTCTGCCTTATCAGCCTAATAGATCCATTAAAATTTTTATAGTGTTATAATTAAAAATAATCTTCTAAGTTCTATAGCTCACTTAACTGACTAGATCATGAGTTCTTAATGTTAACACATAGCATATTATTGGGGTCTTACTAAAGCTGTGTGAAATTTCCACCCAGTTAACTATAAATCTACCTCTTCCTTATATAAAAATGCGTATTGGGATTCAAGTGAGTGACAGTATAATGTATAAATTTAAATCTAAGTGATCATAAAAAGTAAGTTACTACAACCTTGTGTACCTTAATTTTTATTGTTAAGACACTAACTGTAATACTCCTTAAGACATTCAAGACTCAGCAGGGTGCCACAGTATTACCGTTTGAAGATTTATTTATTTTATAATATTTGTTTTTTTCTTTTTGGAAGTCATTTAAAAAGCGTCTTCAAATATTAACATAGTTATTTAATCATTTGCTTTCACTCAATCTCATTTAAAGTTCACAGAATAAAAATTGACAATTATAATAATAAAATGACTAGATAACTAGTTTTGTTATAGTGTTTTATAATTTACCAAGTATTTTCATAACTCATACACCTGATCCCAGATAATCTTGTAATATGGTCAGCAATTCCCATTTTACAGATAAAAAAGCTGAGATTCATAAAGGAAATATTGAAGAAATGAGATATTGTGGCTATTGACAATTTTCTTATTCTAAGGTTAAAGTGCCTATAAGGGAAAGAAAAATTAGGAACACACAAATCCAGAGAGAATTACCTCAGCCACTGAATCAGAAAAGCTAGCATCAACCTGGGATTCTTAATTTCGATTGGTTTGTTCTGCATCAATACAGTTAATTAATATACAACTCCAAATTAGCTTTTGCAGACAAGCAAATGTCAGCAGGTTTCTTCTTGTCCTTATGCTAAGTGGAGGATATTAAATCATTATTACACATAATAGTTCCTAATTTGCAGGTGGAAATATTAGCTCCCAAATGCATAAAAATCATTCTGAGCCTGAAGGTCAAGAGTTGCATATCCGATTGTTTTGGTTTCCTGCTGGTCACTTTACAACACAGTTTAATTGTTATCATAGTGTCTTTCTTCCAAAGTGAATTATGACCCGAACCTCATCTCTTCATCTTAACTATGAGGTAGCTAGGAGACCAGATTACCAGCTGCATTTTCCTAACAGAGGAAATGAAGGCCAGAGAGGTTAAGTGACTCATCAGAGGTCACACAGAAAATCTGACCGCTTGGTGGATCTTCCAGATTGGTATAAGCTTTAGAAGGAACTGATCAATCTATTTCTTCTTGCTTATCTAAGTGTCTTGTCTCTCCCCTTATAATTCTACACCCCATAACATTCAAGGGGACAGTGGAAAATGCATGGCTTTACCAGCAGCAAACACACTCTGTAAATAAGACTGCAATTACTGGCTGATAAGACAGGGACTCACTATTGCAGTATTTTATCTGCTGGGTGGCCAATTCATTAAAACAGATATCTGGTGTTTTAATCACTCTGCCAAACCACCATCTGTTTCTATCCCAGCCTCCCCCAATCCTAAACATCCCCCCCATACTTCCTGCTACAGTCCCAGTCAGGTTTTGGAATAGGAATGGACAGCTTGTGAGTAGAATGTCGGGGTCCTGTGCAATAATTCATCTTTTGGGCATGACAGAACAAGCTGTTGGATGCTGTGAATATGCAGAGCAGGTCTTGCTGGGGAAAATCCTGGATCTGAAAAGAGGATGGCTCCCACTTGGTGGGAACAAATGCTTCCTTCCTCTCCTCATCCTCCACCCAAAATAGTTACCAGTCCTTCTAGAAAGTCTGAGAAATACTTTAGAGCCCAGGAATAAGCCTCCTGGATGAAGGGGTTCAGAATTCCAATACTTAGGAGATGAATCAAGAAGAAATGTGTTAATTTATCAGTAGTAGTACAACTATCACTATGAGGTCTATACTATAAGTCAGGACATGCCAAGCACTTTATCTCACTTTAATTCCTAAAATAACCTTGCTAGGTAGTAGGTTGTGTCCCCATTTTAAAGATGAATCAGTTAAATATGACTGAGACTGCTTAGGTCATTAACCCAAGGCCATAGCTAACAGATGACAGAGATTAGATATGAACTTATGTTTCTTGGACACCAAATCCTGTACTCTAATAGTCATTAGGTTGACCAATATAGTCAATACATATATTACCTTCTAAGATTCATAATGCCACAGAGATGTTAGCAATGAGCTGCCTTCAATAACAATATGTATCATATGCATTGGTTTACAATATTATTGCTTTTTTATTTTCATTGCGATTGGTGGATTTATTCCTTTTATAAAACAACAAATGAACAAAAGCAAACTCAGGTTCAGAAGGTTAAATTACTTCTTACAAAATCACTCAGCATCTCAGTAATGTAGGTCTTTTAGTGCCCCAGCCCAAAGCTTTTCTTAAGCAAAGTTTAGCCATGAATTCCTGTTCAAGACCTTAGTAAGTTGGGCAAGTCTTTTATAAGTCATCATGGAGCCTCAGACTGGCCACCTCCCCACTACCCTAGCCTGCTGGGGCACAGTACACATGTTCACAGCCAGCAGTGCACTAGAGCTCTCTCTTACTGGCTCACCATTCTGGGTTCCATGAAGTCAAACTAATAGGCCACACAAGTCCAGCTACACAATTTGCAGGATCCAAAGCAAAATAAAAATGTGAGGCACCTTGTTTCAAAATTATTAAGAATCTGAAGACAGCGGTAATGGAGCATTAAACCAAGCCTGGGAGCCTTTCGAGTGTGGAATACTGTGCCCCTGCACAGGTGGCATGCCCATAAAGGCCACCCTGATAATCTAAGTGTTCCCCTAAAAAGCCCCATTGTCCTCCACCTTATTCTTCTCGTAAACCCAGAGCAGAAAGAATGCTGTACTGAGAGACTCTAGCCCTGGGTCCTGATTTAGGGTATACAGTTAACTGGCTCTGTGATTTTAAGTTTGTCGTTTACTCTTGTGTTCAAAGTCCTCATAAACCCTGGAAGTTGGACTAGGTCATCTCTAAAGTCCATCCAAATTGACCTAGCCTACAACCCTTAGACCACACATTGTCTCCCTCCTTCTATGTGACTTCACTGATCTTTTCTAATTTACCTCTCTGCCACTGCAACACTGAAACTGACCCGCTCCCAAACACCTTCACCAAAACCAGCCGTGGTCGTTGCTCTCCCAAGCCTCCTCCCCGTGCCAGGGAAACACGCCTGCTCTAGTTATCAGGTCACCACTGCTCATGCCGAATCTTCTCGTTGATTCAGATGCCTACCCTGGGCCATTTACAGGAAGTTATTTTAAGACTGTTAAAAAGAGAAAAATCATTCCTCTTTAGTCTACCAACTCCATGATAGTGAGAGAAATAGCAGAAAGTATTTCCCCAGAGGGACACATTTGTTAAAATCACGTATTTTTTTGTTTTTTTAAGCAGAGATTTCTGTGTCATGAAGATAAGTTATGGTATACCAAAAAATTGCTTATTTAGGTTTTCTTCAGAATAAAAGTCTTTCTTCAAACAATAACCTCTACTGTATGAAAAATTATAGTGATACCAGCATAACCTATCGTTTCTTCATCTCTAATTTTCCTCTCCTTCTCCTACCAAATAGAAATAAATTCCTTCTGCTTTTATCTCACTCCCATTCTTGAGTTCAGACTAAATCCCATCCCTTTGTTCTGCTAAAACTCTTCCTGAGTATTCTTCAGACACTTCCATCCCCCAGTCAACACCCCTACTACAATCATCAATCACCTCCTACCCTAGAGGTTCAATAACTTTCTTCCCTGCCTTGGGGAGCATATTTCTATACCTCTGCATTAAAAATCCTTGCTTTTTGCTTGAGTCAGATTTGGGGATTTTATAAAATTTACTGCTCCTTCGAAGATGAACACAAATTCCTACTTTCTGGCTAAACTTCCCTGATTCCCACCCACCCAAACTGGTGTGATCTTTCCCTTCACACAACCCTTTCAGAATACATATCATTTCCTAAGGTTGGTTAAAAGTATATATTCACATACCTCATCTCCCCAGCTGGTGTGTAAGCAACTTGAGGACAAGGAATAAGCCCTCTGTAGCTAAAAGCAGGCCTTGATTAGATTAGAGTCACAGTGAGAGTTTGCTGAGTGAATGACTGAACTATGATCAGAGAGACAAGCTAAAATGGGAACTGGATTAGAATCTTTTTTCAGCTGACCTCTCCCCACTGGTGTTCCTTGTTCATGTTTCTCAACTTCTGAGTCTATCAAAAGCTAAGTGAAGAGGCTGTTTCTCTGGGATCATTCATCTGTCCTGTTAATTTGTGTTAAGTGGTACTTTATCAGAGCCAAGCTTTTAAGTCCATTAAAAGTCTTACAGCTCATCTCAGAGCTGGGAACACTATAAAAGACTGCATCAATTCTGTGGCCCTGCCCTACACTCAGGACAAGCTGATGCTTTCAGTCTAGGTATCCAGATCAGCCTCCAGGACCTTCAGACTGACCCCATGGAATGACAGCAGGCTGTGAAATGTCACTTCTAAGATATGAAACAGGCCATCCCAAACTCAGGAATCCCTTGTAAAGGTATCAGCTGAAGAAGAAACAAACTTTCTTGCTATTATCCTCAAATACCCTCATTTCTCAAGCCTTTATAATACACTTGAAAAAACTCCTTTTAAAAACAAGAAATTTGACAGGCCAGACGTAGCACACTAACCTGGGAGATTTGTTTTAAAAATACAGATTCCCACATACCATCTGTAGAGAATTTGGGGGGTGAGGCTCAAAATTGTATATTTTTAAAAGCCCCCTACATGGTTCTTATTTGCAGCTAGGGTTTAGAACTTCTGGAAGCCTACTGCAAAGTGCAAAACAATTTAACATCAGTTATTTTCATTTGGTGTTCTCAGAAATAGCTGGGAATAATCCCATTTTTGGAATGAGAAAACTAAGGCTCAGAGAGATCTGACAACTTGGAGAGTAGGAGTCCTAACTTTGGTCTTGAATAAGAACATAAGCTCAGGTCTTGAGTTCTGTGTGCTATTCATTTTGAAATCTGGCACCTGTAGTTACTAACATATTAGTATGAACTAATTTATCGGGTTGCACTAAAGATAATGAGAAAACCAGGGCAGTGCATTTTCATCAGAAAGAGAACTGCATGAAAAAGAGAAGTTCATATCATGAACAAGCTCTTTAAAAGCGCTTGCAGTCTGAGAACCAAGGGAGGAAAAAATCTTCTCAAGAGACCCCATAGATGGTCAAGCCTCCTTCTATTTCTTTGTCTTCTATTTCTCTTTCTTTTTCTTTTTTTCTCTTTCTCCTTGTCAATGGCTTAGACCGGTTACCAGTATACAAAGTGTTATATCACATAGTCTGAGCATAACAAAAAGAGAGGGTGGGGATGCAGTGTGCATAAATGTGCCCAGGCTGCTGGTTCTGCACCGTCACTGCCATAGGAGGGTGTCTCCCCACCCCTCTATTCATATTCGTTACCTCTATCCTTCTAATAATCAGCTTCCTCTCCAAAGAGAGAAAGAAGTGCTGATATGGTTGATCAGATTTCAGGGTTCTTATTGGGCCATATATAACTGGTGAATGAGTTTGCTCTGACCCAAAGGTTAAGACTTGTGAGTATCTCTTGGTTCTTTTCTTAATATCACTAGCAAATATAATATACAAATATATGGAACTTCAGTGTACAAGTGGCATGTAAGATCAGTGGAGAAAGGAGAGACAATTTCCGATTAAGTTTAATAAAGTGGTTATTCATATAGAAAAGGATAAAATTGGACATCTCTGTCACTTCATATACATTAGAATTTAAGTAGGGAAGGATGTGTTAAAGAAGTCCAGAACCCAACTATTTTTCCCCAGTTTGACCACTACTACCCAATAGCCTCCTAGCTGGTCTCCATAATTCCACCTTGACTCCAATGTCTAATTTCAATAGAGTAGCTTTAGTGGTACTTTTAAGTAACTCACATCACAACAGCTTAAAATTCTTTAATGCTTTCTCAACTCATTAGCAACAGAATCCAAAATTCTTAACACGGCCTACTAAGGTATTCTAGGGCTCTGTCATAGACTGCCTGTCTGAACTCAACTCAGGCTCTCCTACCTGAGTATATACTACTTCAGCCACACTGGCATCCTTGCTCATCTTCAAATAGGCTAAATTCATTTTGGTTTCAGGGCTTTTGAGGCCTGTCATCCCAGAATACTCTGCTTAGAGACATCTTATAATCTTTACTTCCTTAAGGTCTCTGGTCAAACTTATTACAAAGACCTCCTATGACCAAAATACATACTTTTTAGTACCAGCCTCGCACTGTGTCCAACACTGGGTCTACACTTATAATTCACTAATTTTACCACTCTACTCATAAATTCTGCTATTTTTAACTTTATTTCTATTATCATTGGACATGTGCTGAATTGTTCTGCATTAACAAACACAAACAAGTTCTCAGTAACTTAAACAAAAAGAGATTGATAGTATATATACTAAGATCTCACTTATTCTGTAGGTCCATCTTGAGCTGGTGGTGGGGGAAGGGACTCTGCTCATCATAGTCACTCAAGGATTGAGAAAAACAAGCAGCCACCATTGTAATGTTTCCAGTTACTGTCAATGAAAAGAGCTCTGACCAGACTTAATATGGAAATGACCTTGAATATCCCTTCATGTGTTTATTGGCCATTTATCTCTTCTGTGAAATTCTTGCTTATATCTCTTGCCTTTTTTTCTATTAAGTTAGTTTTCTTCCTAATAAATCTATAGAAGTTTTATATTCCTGATACTAATCCTTTTCTAGCTATGCCTATTGTAAACTTCTTCTCCCACACTTTCTAGTCTTTTAATTTGCTTTAAAGTGTCTTTTGAGAATAAAAAAGTTCTTAGTTTTATTAGTGTTCAAATGATCTGTGTTTCCTTGTCAAAGTGGAAACACAGAAACCAGTTGGGAGGCTATTGGTAGTGATGATCAAAATGGGGAGAAACAGCTGGATTGAGGGTAGAACTGAGAGACCTTGATGGTGAATTAGGTAGGAGAAGGTACATGAGGAAGGAAAGATGAGTCAAATATAACTTTAAGATTTGGGGCTTGACCAACTGAGGGAACAAGTAACTTATTAAAATTACAAATAGGAACATATTTGGGGAAGATAAGAGTTTGGTTTTGATCATACTAATTTTGAGATATCTCCAAGACATCTATGAGTAGATAGATGAGGCACATGGGAAATATTGAATTTAGACAATATTTAGAAGTTGAAAACATACAGAAGGAATTTTAAACTATGGGATCATAAAAAATACACATACCTACAGAGTGAGGTAAAAAGGCAGAGAAGAAGTCTAGGGCCTGAGCCCTAGGAAATTCCAGTATTTACTGATAAGGACTAAGAGGAGATTAAAAATGAAATAGCCAATGAGACGGGCTGAAAACCAAGAGAAAGCAGTGCTCCAGAATCCACAGCGAGAAAATACATCAAAGAGTGTGATCAACTATGTCCAGGTAACAGAGGAACAGAAAGACTGAGAAATTAACCATTGCATTTGGCAATATGGAGTTTATTGGAAAACTTGATGAGTAATTATAGTGCACTTTGGTGAATAAAGTTTGAATAGAGTGGTTTGAGAAAGATCGTAAAGCTAGGAGGTAGGGAAAGTTTTTTTTTTTCTTTTTTGCTTTTGTTTTTCAGGGGAATATGGAAATGAAGCAGTAAGTTGCATGGGATATGATGACAAAGCAGTTTTTGCTTTTTTGCTTTTTTCCCATTGTAAAACAAAATCATACAGCATGTCTGTATGCCGATAGGAATGGTTCAGTAGAGAGGAAATTTTGACAATAAGAAAGTGAAATCCTTGAATGGGTGATATGGGAAGGGTTGGCCTAAAGTAGGAACATGGACAGCTAATCTACTATAGCTGAAAATAAGAAAGTACATGGATATAGAAGCAGATATGTTGGTATATTTGGAGAGGGAGACTTCCCTTTATTACTCCCTGCTCTTCCAGATCTCAAATTCCATGATCTGTCTCCCAGTGCCATCATATACATGATCCTATTAAGAGTGGGTAAAAACATTGCAGAAAGCATGACACTATATGAGAGGACCTCAAAATATTAAGAAGTTTGGCAAGAGTGAAGAGAATAAGGGAGAAATAAATATAAGTTGGAACAATAGGCTGGGACCATATTACACAAAGACATAAGTTCATATTTTGTCTGAAGGATGTTAAGACATTGAAAGTTAATTTTAGCTGTGTCAACTAAAGCATATTTTTGTTACAAAAGGTTTACTCTGTTGTATGAAGAAGGGACTGAAGAAAACAAATATATGTGTAGGGAAAGTGGTTGGGATATTACTGAAGTTGTGTATGTGTGAAATGATGGTAGCATAGACAAAGCTGCTATATGGGGAGATGGGGAAAAATGGATCGATTTGAGAGAGATCTGGGAGTTTGGATTGATATAGTAGCAGATGGTTGGTAAGAAAGAGAGAAAGATTCTTTGAGGATAACTTCCAGGATCCAGGTTTGAATGCATGGTTGAAGGTGGTGTCCTTACAAAGAGAAGGTTTTGTGGTCATAAAAGTAATGGGTTAATATTGTACAGATAAAACCTGAGGTGTCAGTGAGATTTTCAGGTAAAGATGGCAAATATAGTGTACCAAATGCCTGCCAGGTGCTCTGCTGGGTTCTGTGAATACAGGAGTAAATAAAAATCACTTCCTACCCTCAAAAAGCTCATAGTTTTGCAGCTATACTCCTCTACTTTGTTATAGCACCTTCCTCATTCTGAATCTGCCACCAGGTCTGAAAGGTAAACTTTGCCCAGGAATGGCTTGAAGGAAGAAAAAAATATTCCAAGTTGATATACATTAATAAGACAATAGTCACTCCTAAAAAAGATCAGAATGTGGTGTGAAATATGCTAATAACATTTATGCAAATGAAGGTTCATTGTATTAACTCCAAGATCAAGGGATAACTGCAAGTAATTTGGTAATGGGCCATAATTACCCTTCCATCTATATAGCATGGGGGCTGAGGGTGATGCATGAATCAAACGCTGTTACTAAATACTTTCACATTTCATCAATGCCTTCTCTTTATCATTGTACTTGAACATACCTGAAAAGCCACCACGAAATAAACAGGTCATTTTTAATATCAGGCTAAACATTAAAGAGAACAGTTTAAATCTCACTTTTTTCCTTTTCCTTTCCTTTTTTCTTCTTGTTTTTAACTTGGTAACGTCTGACAAGAAAGCTTTCTTAAAGTATTAACAACCAGGGCTATAATTCCATGTTTGCCAAGAACTAGTTGCGTGACTTTGGATAAAGCTATTGACCTTTTCCATCTGGTTTCCCCATTCTTTATAAGGATATTAACTTTGGTAATGATCTCTTCAAAGGGTATCAGAAATGACTGATTTTTACTTACTTGGAAATATTCAAGATTTTTTTTTACTTTACCTTTTGTTTTGAAATATTTTCAAAAGTTGTGGAGAAATAAAAAGCTTTTTCTACCCCCCCAACCCCCCACTGAATCATTTGAGGCATTGTAGACACATTGTCCCATTACCTCTGAACATTTTAGCATGTTTTCCTACAAACATGATGCTATCCCATATAGTCATGATATAGCCATACAGTTTAGGAAATTAACACTGATACTGACTACTTCCTACTATCTAATTCACAGAGCACATTTATGCCAACTGCTCCTATGATATTCTTTGTAGTAAAAGGATTCAATTTTGGATCATGTGTTACATTTAGTCCACATGTCCCTGTAGTCTCCTTCAATTTGGAACAGTTCATCAGACTTTCCTTGACCTCCATAACCGTTACACTTGTGAAGATTAAAGCCAATTGTTTTATAGACTGCCCCTCAACTTGGATTTGCCTGGTCTTTTCTCATAGTTAGCTTCAAGTTATGCTTTGGGGGGAGGGTAGAAATCAGATAGAAAATATGATTTCTTCTTATTGCATCCCATTGGGTGGTATACAATTTCAATTTGAACCATTACTGATGATCTAAATCTCTTGATTAAAGGAGTTTCTGCCAAGTTTCTCTTTTGCAGAGTTATTCTTTTTCTTTTTGAAATGAGTATTTTATGAGAGATATTTTAAGATATATGAACATCCCATTCATCTTCAGACTTTTATCCACTAGTTTTAGCATCCATTTATTTTTTATTTACCTGATTTAATTATTACTCTGATGGTTGAAATAGTGTTTTTAAAAATCCCATCATTTGTTTGAAATTTATTACTTGGCATTTTAATGTAATTAGGTGCTTTCTCTTCCTTGATTTATTTATTCATTTAAGTTCTGTCAGTTTGACCTCAAGGATTTCTATTTTATCCAAGTGTTGTAATTTGTTATTATTTTTAATTATTTAAACTATCTTAAATTTTGCCACTAGGATCTCCTTGAAGATGGATTCCCCTTCTTTTTTTTTTTACATGTTTCCATGGTTCTGACGCCTTGGCTCTCAAACCCTTTCAAGGATCACCTCAACTGAAGAAAGCTATCTTGCCCAAGGTCATGTTTGTTTGTATTTTTGACCCAAAGTCTATGCAGAGTTGATGGATGGACCTTGAGGAGTTGTTGTATTACATGCCCTACCCATAGCATTTTCTGAAAGATCAGTACTTACGTGTGCATCCCCAGGATATAGCTCCATAGTTTTCAGTACCTTCTCAAGAGATGCCTGAACTCTAAACAAGTTAAAAGACACTGAGTTTATAAGTCAGAAAATAGAGTGATGACCTAAATGTCTGCCTGAAAACCCATTTACAAGCCTCTTAATAAACTGTAATAGATCTTCAGAACACTCACAACACAACCACTCTTATTAGGAGTTGTTAAAATTTTATGTTCTTTATCTCAGTTTCATCTGAGATGCCAAGGATCAGAGAAATACCTATAGGTGCCAAGAATCTCCACATATCAGAGATAGCAGACCATTTATAGGGAATGCTGTAGGACTGAGAGCCCAGTTTTTCAGCTGGTGTTACCAACTCCAGCTTCTACAAGGACCTAGATCAAAGAGACTCTGGAGGATGAATTTATTGGAGAGGATTTTTCATGTGTGTATACCTATCCTTTTCAATACCTACAACCCCTAACTGTTGGTTTGCTGCAAAAGGAGTTTCTAGTAGAAGTACTGAAACTCATGAAAGAAATCCAAAGCTTTTAGTATCAGCCAGACACAGATTACAACGGATCTGGCCACCAAAGACTGTGCTTTCATTTTTCTCCTCCTCCCAGAGGCTTACCTTAGAGGGAGCAAAACCCAGGCCTCCCAAAGGGAAAAGAGATGGAATCAAGGAAAAGGAAAATCAGCTGACCACAATCCCCTTGCTGCTGTAGGCATCTAGGCTGAAATATATATAATCATGCAGGGTGAGAATCTCTGAATTAGCCAAGAATTGGCAGCCTTGGGATTATTGTGCTGGGCTGTAGATTTTAATGACAGGAATAAGGCTATTTCTGCAATTGAAAGTTATCAAAGGACTACTTTATTTTTAACAAATGGAGGTAAAAATATGATATTTGCCCCCAATTCCATACAAAAAGTGGGGGGAAAATATGTCCATGTATTGTTCTTGAATGGGCTTGGAGGAAAAATAAAGCTGTTTGTGGATAAAGTAAAGGTTCCTGTGACCAGGATTCTACCTGGCCCTGGTTGGCCAGCTCACTACACATGTATGGGAAATACGTTGTTATTAACTCTATGTAAAATAGCTCCACCCAGTGCTCTGGGTGACACAGTGGCACGGCTGCAAGAGAGCAGAGCAGAGGCTGGAGTGGTGGCAGCACTGAGGACAGAGACTGAGAGGGCTGCCGGGGCAGAGAGGCCCAGAGGCAGAGACCAGCTTGCTGCATGCAGACTTGCTCTGAGTGGATGGGATTCTAGTGATTGACCTGCCACTGTGGGAATAAAATTGGGTATAAACTCATTCACCCCAAGAACATTCCACTGTAATTTCTTTAGTCTCATTGAATCCATAGTGAACTTGTCCAAGGCTGAAAGCCATTGGCAAGACAATTGGAGATAGTTGGCAGGATTCATTGTTGACCAAGGAAAAGAACAGGCTGCCCCCATGGGAGGATTGTTTCAGCGGGCTGCACCTATGGATGGGGAGACATTCGAGTGTCCCCCAGTGGACATGTGTTCCCACGTGACTTGCCTCCTAGAGGACTGGGCCCCACCCCAAGACTGGGAAGAGGTGGAGGCAACACCTGAGGCAGTAAAGTTGGCCCTCAGCAAAATAGGGAATTCCTTAGAGAAACAGAGTGCCTGTGAAGCTGCGGGAATGGTGGAGAGTTTTCTTCTCACAATATTGAGAAAGGCCTTAAGGGAGAAAGATGTCCTCCTGCAGGAAGCAGGAGAAGAGGCAGCATGAGAACATGAGCTGCGAGGTGCTGTTGAGGAGGTAAAAAATTTGTTGGTGACTGAAATGGTGTCACTATGAGATGCTGTGGAAATGGTAAAAGATATCGTGGTAGCCCGAGAGGAAGCGGCTTGAGAAGCAGCGGCACAAGAAGAAGCAGCACGGGAGTGCAGGCTGCCAGGTGCCATGGGGCAGGTGAAGGATGTAGTGGAGCCGTCAGCCTCAGAAATGGAGGAGCAGAGGTTTGATGAACAGGTGGGGGTGAAGGGCCTGCTGGTGCCGGAGGCATCAGCCCCTCCTCGGTTGAAAGCCCACCTGGTTGAAATCTGGTGGAAAGCCTGTGGAGAAACTACAGGTTCCTCCAGGAGAGGTGCAGCCCCCTCCCCAGGTCATGGGGCATGCTATGCTCTGTTTTTATCCTCAGGCTCAAGCACAAAAGGAAATATGGTCTGCTTCTTGAAGGAAGAATTTAAAGGGCACTGTGAAGGTCATAAGGACCTAACTGTGAGTTAATTTGAAAAGGCAGGAGCAGACAGAGAGAAGTTGATGACTGGAGCTGTGGCAACAACTGAGACTGGAGCAGTGGTTCCGGCCACTGAAGATGAAGCAGAAGCCAGAGACAAAGCAACAAGATCAGCCTGTGTGTCTGCAAGACTTTCTGCTGGAGAGGCTGGAGAAGGTGGGTATTGTAAGGCCCACCCGTGGTTCTGTTACAGTGTTCCAGCTTCCTCGCACAGGGACCATTACAGAGGATTGAGGGCACATACATTGAGAGGCAAGAATCCTGGAGGGGTGGAGTGTGGATAAAGTGAAGGTTCCAATAGCCAGGATTCTCACCTGGCCCTGGTCAGCTAGCTCACTGCACACGTGTGGGCAATATGTCATTATTGACTCTATAAAGAGGTCTGCCAGTGCTCTGGGTGACTCGGTGGCATAGCTGCAAGGCTGCAGGAGAGCAGAGATGAGACTGGAGTGGTGGCAGTGGCAAGGACAGAGACTGAGACGGCTGTGCAGGCAGAGAAGCCCAGAGGCAGAGACCAGCTTACTGCATGCCGACTAGGCCTGAGTGGATGGGATTCTAGTGACTGACCTGCCATCGTGGGAATAAAGTTGGGTATAACCCTTTCATCCCAAGAACGTTCTATTGTCATTTCTTTGGTCTCATTGAATCCATAGTGAACTTGCCTGGGGCTGACACCCATTGGCAAGCCACTGTTTCTGCTTATTTTCTTGGGTCAGCTCCTGTTAAAAAATGGCTCCTCTTTATCCAATATGATATTGAAATGGTGGTAGATACTGAACAACTCATTTTTTTATTGCCTAGTAGAAAAAGCCCTTAAAAACTTACTTATTCTTTTTTTTCCATGTGACACATGGGTGAGCATATTAGCTTAACTCTAAGTCTGGCATCTAGCTATGACATTCTACAACCCTAAAAGCTGTTATTTAGTGGTCTCTAAGTGTTCTGTAAGGAGAGTGTCTGAGGAAGGGGATGTTTTCAGGACACTGAGGGCTAATTACATGCGCATCAACCTTGGGCTATTTTAATAAACTTATTTTGTTTTCCTCATCTGAAAGCCACTTAAATACTTTTAAAGTTTCTGGGATTGATTTTCTTATTCAAATTTACTTTCTCTCTAATGGCCATGGTCATTTCCTGAGTGCACTGCTCCCTTCCACGTGCCTCCTGTATCACCAAGTTGCTTTTTAGTCCATGGAAATACAATGATTATTAAGAGAAATTTAAAAAGGGAGAAAAATTCTGGAAGTCATAAGAAATCGTAAAGTCATTTGAGGGATCATTTCAGTAGTTCCTCTGCCTTTAAGCTGGGTAAGCTTAAATATGCCAACATATTAGATCTAGTCACTGAATAAGTATTTTAGGAAAAATGTATGTTAAGCGTGGTCCTGAGCCTAGAGACTCAGTAGAGAACATTTGCAGTTGAAATTATCATCATCATCATCATCACCTAAAGTAATTCCACAAACCTTGTCACATTTCTTTCATAGTCTGACAACTCTTGCAAGTAACCTATTTCTTGATTCTACATATTATGCACCAATCCTGGATTCACAGGACATGGCTATTCATTATGTGATATCACCTATGTGTAAGCCTGTCAAATATGTGTCTGTGTGTCTATGTGTGTGTGTGTGTGTGCGCACACACACACACAAATCTGTGTATATGTAAAACAAAAATATGCATATATATACATATGGATTATACATCTAAAGCATGAGAAAGAAACACAGTTAAGGGTATTCTGAAATGGGTTTTATTTTGCAAGTAGATGGTTGAAGGAACATTTGCATTTACAAGATTCTTTAGAAGCACAGTAGCTAAGATCCTCAACTGGTAAATCAGACTGACCTGGGATTAGTGTTATTTATGTCTTCTTGCCAGCTTTATGAACTGGCACAAGTTGTTTATCTTCTGTCAGCCTCAATATTCTCATCTGAAAAATGGGAACTGTCTCACTGAGTGTTATGAGTTACTAAATGAGAAGATATCTAAATGTTTAACCTAGTGTTCAGTACACAGTTATGCTCAATAAATAGTAATCTTTTAGTGCTTGCTGTGTGCTTGTGATCTATATCTTACCCAGTAATGTGAATTCATTTGCCAATATCATTTCTTTTTTCCAGATGAAGAAACTTTGACTGGGAAAATTTAAATGATGGTCTACATTTATGAAGCTAGTTAGTGACAGGATCCCAGACTCAGCCCCACCTCTAGCCATGACATACAGCTAACTCTCTCCCACTCCCCTGGTATATGTGTGCACCCATGAGTACACACGCACAGATGAGCCTAGACCTTCCATCCTCTTGTGATGTCTTAGAACCAGGCAATCCTGAAGTTAAAGAGTAAGGAAACATTAGTGGTGATATAGGAAATATTCTAAATCCTTCACAGTTCCATGGATATTTATAGATCTAAGAGACTTTTGCATATTTTATGTATTTCAGTTCTGAACTTCCCCAGTAGATCTTGAGGGAGATGGAACATACTCTATTAATGCCAGTTTACAGAAGAGGAAAATAAAGAATCAGAGTTTCCTTCAACTTTGCTTGGGACTCATCAGAGTGACTTGTTAAAGGCCACATACCTGGTAAGTGGTAAAACTCTCCAAGTCATCTCTTCTGACTTCAAGAGAATGCGCTTGTACATTACTTAGCACATGGATTATGAGATGTCTCATTGAATGATGGCTTCAGTATTTGCACAGCCTTCTTCTAGGGTTTTATGTGCCTCAACTAATTGAAGCTTAACTTTTGGGTGTGTTTTTTTTTTTTTGTCTTCATAAGGAAAAAAAAAAGGCCTGGAGAATTTAAGTGAATTACTCAAGATCTAACAGAAAACAGAAGTAGGCATATGAACTGAGGTCGTCATACAATAGAATTCTCTACCACTCTACCACAAAGCCTGAGGTCTGAGACCAGAAGATTTTCATACTGAGGCCCCACTGAAAACCACTGCTGCTTTCATACATGAATTGTTTTCAAACTTAAAGATGTTGCTCAAGGTCAAACAGCTATTTTGTAGTTTCCTTCTCCTTTCTATTCAAATTCAAACCATCATCTATTGCACATAATTGAATTTAACTTCCATGAAAAAATGCAGTGTACCCTTCTCCCTGTCACTACATCCTTTCCTCCATCTGTGCACTCAGTGATGGTTCAGAGCAGTAGAAATAATTTTTTTAAAAGCTTGAGTCCCAAATGGCTAAAGTTCTAGTTTTCTTACTCTCTAGATTCTAAATGGCTACTAGCTGAACCTGAAAGACATAATACCTTCCTGTGGAACCTCTCTGGGTTGTTGTTTTAAAGGGACAAACTGAGACGAAAGACATTGCTTTTAACATCCACTTATCCTCTAACCCATTGGGTCTCCTCACTGCAATATATGATGGAGGAGACAGTGTTCAAAATGATGGTGCATGGCAGTGGGAGTATAAATGGGAGTATCATCCTCAGAAGGTATTTTGGTAACAGAGCAAACTGAAGATGTGCATATCCTTTAACCTAATGATCCTACTAGTGAAATAAATTATAACAAATAGTTTTTATAAGACTGAAAGAGAAAGATTAAAATATTGTCATTCTGGAAGCAATCTAAATATTATTTAGTTAGGAAACTAGTTGAATTAACATGATAATTCAGTGAATTATAAGTTTTTTTTAAAGAATTATGTAAGCCTCTATGCAAATGCAAGAAAACATGTTTAAGTATTTTTGGTAAGTGGATAAATAAGTTACAGGTAAGTATGTATTTGTATTTATGAATACAACAGATGTTTATTGTGCAATGAGTAAATGCCAGGCATTGCTCAGAAGTGATCAAATTTGTATCACAAGTATTTTGTGTGTTTACTTCTGTTTTATATATACACAGTGGGAGAGATATCTAAAGGGCTGCTCATACAACAATTAACAGTATGGGGTTTGGTGGAAAATTTTACTTCTATCTTATTTTCTTGTATAATTATTTGCATTTCAAAAACAGTAAGCATGTATTGTCTTTATAATTAATTACAAAAGACCTTTGGCCCTGATGGTGGTTCTACTCCAACAAGCCCCAAGGATAGAAATGCC